>CAKNXH010057612.1:43999-121004 GCA_932178445.1 Andricus quercusramuli | reverse complement strand
CTAGGGATAATGAAGATCAAGTACCGGATCCACGTGAAAATTTCACTAGAGTTCAAAGGTTTGGAACCAACATCAGGGTATTGTATGCCAAGGATTTACATCACGAACATTCTGCGTGCATCAATAGAACATCTGAAAAACAAGGTTTCATCTGTGTAATTGAACGCAACACTAACTTTGTTCAGAGATGCAAACTGCTGCGTATTGTGCAGCTGTGGCAGGTGTTAGCATGTTAGGCCGTAGAACTAGGCCTACAATTGCAGTCTTTGCTTCAGAAAGGAAACGCGATCAACGGTGAGAAAACAGGTTGGTAATACATGTCAGCAAAGCAAGGAGCAGATTGGGTCGATTGACACAATATAAGAAAGGAACTAGAAATAGAAAGCTGATAAACCATTTTACTAAAATCATCGACCTTCGGAACATCGAGATGTTGACACCAGCAATATTGGATAAGGTTATAGAGACTCAGAGGCAAGGCAGAGACTGCTATACTGATATACTCCGTCGGTACAGCAAAAGTATTACAAGAAGACAGAAAAATCGAACTTTACAGATATATGAGAGTAGGTTCCATCGTTAACTAAGAAAAGATAAAAATATCCTGGAAGATATCGAAGTTCCTTCACTGGAAGACATGGTGAGCTACTAGTCGGATGTTTCGCGAGAAATAAACAGAAGCATATTTTCTATCATAATTTCCGGCACAAGTACCTAACAAGGGTGCATATTGCGTTCATAAGGTATTTTTAAAAGATCGTGGAACATCATGACTTGATGCAGAAATGCATGCTCAAAGTCATCACGTATATGTTGCCTAAAAAATCAGAAACTAAAAATCAATCTAAATTTTGACCGACAGCCTATCATTCAATAATTCATAAGAGCATTACAGCTATAATTACAGATGAGGTATATTCTCACTGCAAAAGGCATTACATCCTTCCAGAGGAACAGAAAGCATATTGCTGAAAAACTCGCAGGGTAGTAAATATCTAGTCTACATAGATGCTGTAACCTTGGCGCAAGCACTTGAACATGAAAGAAACTTGCACTAGGCATAAATTGACCAGAGGTAAGCATTTTCTTCCGTACCAGATGGCTATTTATTTGAAGTCTTGAAAAATTAAAAAATTCAACATATGTATCATTGCATTTCTAAGACGTGCGATGATGCTTTGGGGTACAAGAATCAAGTATTTTGATCATGGACAACCAAGAATAACTAGATTAATATGCATTGCGATGGGCATATTTCATGGACTCCTCCAGTGCATTATGATTCTGTTTAGCGTTGAACCCACTGATTCATCTTTTATGCGCGGATGACCGTAAGCTATACGCTAGTTCAAACAAGAAACTGTAGAAAGTGATTCATGTCACAAAGCAGTTTTCCAATAATATCCACATGGAGTTCGACAAGATAAATGCAGAACAGTGCATTTAATCAAAGGGCATTCACACCTCGATATTGCTTGTCCATTTAACCGGGATTTGCAGAGAAACTTTGTGCACGTAAGATGCACTGAACATCTCAAACGTCTAGAAGACAGTAGAGTACTAGCAACAGCCCAAAGACAAGGCTGAGCTAACACTTATCGCATTGTGAGAAACTTGCTAGTACATCCGCAAGTAGGTGACGACGACCCTAGGGAGTGACAGATGGTAGCTCTTAAAAGCATCCAGAGTTAAGGTAGTCAACTAAAAAAATGCTCATAATTTGCTTCCAAGAATCATTCAATTTTGTATAATTTATTCTGACAATGATCTGCCGCTTCATCTACTGAGGATACAGTGCATTATTACTATTATTATAAATGAGCAGGGTCATCTGACTCCCATATTACTGAGGTTATCTAATGTGCGCATTACAGTCGCATAGGATGTGATGTACTGTTTCACCTGCTATTTTACCATATTCAGGAGTTTTTCAGACTTTCTTGAACATGGTTCTTTGCTAAATTTTTTAAAGTGTATCATACCTTTAGCCATCTTCCAATACCTCGCGTGTTCATGCAAGAGCCATCTTCAATGACATACTTTGACGAAACATACGAAGCTCTGCACTACGATCCAGGTCCGTCGAGCGCTTTTCTTGTTCCGCTTTTTGCAAGCATATATGCTTTCTCGTTACCCTCAATGTTCTTATGTCCAGGAACGCAAATCCAGTTGACTCAGTTTTTACTTTTTTTTTTGAGCATATGTTAATGTGGTTTTTAAAAAACTCACGTTAACGAATCGTTTCTAGGCAGATCTTAATGGCCACGATTCTAGCTTGAAAAACGTTAAGGAATTCGTCCAGTGCGATTGTTATCTCCAGACAAGGTATCATCCCAAGTACTCCGGTTCCAGAGTCAATGGAGTCTTCTGAGCCGTCTGTATACCAGATGAGTCCTCCTGTTGTAAATATATTGCTTCTCCACTGTTCTAAATGCCAGTCTTCTCTTCTTGGGACGATCACCTCAGAGGGCTTCATGAATGTTATTGTTGTCAGTTATCAGAGTGCATGCAGAGGATTTCATCCCCCGACAATACGCTCTTCATTAAATCATGCAGATCAAGAAAGACTTTTCTTAGGAAAAGTCTGTGTGCCTTCGCCGCAGCCCTTGGCCCAATTAGAATGTTGGGGTTTTTCTCATTGATTCAGTAATTGCCGGACAAAAGACCCTTTGTAGACTCGCCAGCTGTTTGCTGGTACTAACCAAACGGGTTCTTGGCACCCAGATCAATGGGGCATACATTATAATTGGTCTAATGATTACCATATGTATAACAAGTAAACTAACTTGTGTTTGAGTACTCGGGATTTTACAATTGCGCCTCTGCAAGCCCAAAAGGCTGCTTTGGCCTTTTTTAATACTGCATCAATATGTAGCCTCCAGGTTGATTTTGGGTCAAAGATGACTGCTAAATACTTAGCTGATGTGCAGAATTCGACCATCTTGCCATAAAAATGCCAGAACAATTCAGTTTTACCATTAGTTCAAATAATGTTTCCTCATGTTTTCTTATTCCGAGTATAACAAGGTCATCTACATACCCTAATGTATAAAAGCCTGTTTTATTTCACCTGCGAATCAAATCATCAATGACGAGTACCCACAGGAAGTAGGATAAAACTCCTTCCTGCGAATAACTCCTTTTTACCTTCGCTCTCACGTTGCAACTGTGGAGCAACATCTGGACAATCATGCCGCCTAACATAGAGCGTATCCACATATTAACAGTGGTACCTACACCATGCTCCTCAGCAGAATTGAATATAGATTCCATAGGGGTGTGACTGAAGGCAACCCCTATGTCCATAAATGCTGCTATCGCCACATTCCTTGTTCCTCCTGCTTTTTGAATGTGGATTTGGCTTTCTGTAGCGGCTTATTCGACCTTTCCTATTGCAAGTGGCTCAAGCTCGGGTTCGAAGCTCGGCGGAGCATCGTGGTACTCAACCGGTGGCCACTGTATTATATTACGTTACTACGTTTATATTTAATCCCCAATCAAACCTGCCGACATTAAAACTTTGTATGCAATTCTATATAGCATTTTTGGATAATTTAATAACGTACGCTACTGTGTAGATATCTTAGCACCTATTAGACTGAAAAATGTATGAAAGAATGGAAATTTCTTCTCAAGATGCGTACTCCAAACAAGAAAAAGGAATTTCCCAAACGAAATAAAACTTTTGCTCACCAAAAATGTTTCGAATGGCCTTTTTGGACAGCTATATAATAAATTCCAGAAAATCCTCAAGCTTTAAAATTTAAGAACTATCTACCGTAACGGAATTTTCCGTAAGACTAACCGTCGGATATGCCGAGATTTCGGTACAAGTTGATACTTCCTTTTTCTTGAGGAAAAAATTCTAAGCTTCATCTTTGTGATAAATTGTAAATGTTCCGAAAAATTGACATTTGATGTAATTCTTCATCGTTTCAAAATAGTATGAACACCTAAAAATCAAAACTTTACACGAAAAAAAAAAAATTGATTAGCAGTTCGAACTCGAAAGTTCATTGCCTCACTACCCGATTCGGGTAGTGTTTCTAGGTTGATAAATACTACCAGTGTGGGTCCACCACACACACAACGGGCCAACAGCACGCAGTATTCCCGAACGGTCACCCATCCAAGTACTAACCACCCCCAATGCTGCTTAATTTCAGTGATCTTACGGGAACTGGTGTTTTCAGCGTGGTATCGCCGTTGGCGATAAAACTTTACACGAATATTCAAAAAAATTTGTTATTAAAAAAATTGTCGCAGTACGCGATAAAATTTATAAGTTCCGTCGATGCAAATTTCAAATTCTCATTAAAAATGACATTCATGTCATTATCAAAAGTTGTAAAATGACCTGAAATGCGAAAAAACAAAATATGACACAAAGAAAAATTAGTCCAAGTGGGCGCCAAAAACAAAATGCTTGAAGAAACGTTTTTTTTTTTTAAAGTTTGAAAAAGATGCTGCAAGGGAATTGTTTGAATAAAATTTAAGGGTTTCAGCCCGGGGATACGAAACCCTAAAATTTGTAATCGGTTTAAATTATTTATTTTAAAATTATTTTATTTATATTCCCGTTAACATTTAATTTATTTTATATCTACATGATGTCGCATAATAATAAAAAATTAATGAGAAAAAAAAAAGTGAAAAAATTGTTGTTTTTTTCAAGTGCGTTGAACTGTGGCTTATGAGGATGGGTTTTTCATTGACCTTCAATCCTGGTATAGAGTATAGAGGTATAGAGTAATGGGTAAGACTCCCGACTGCTAGGCGATTGATTCAAATGTAGATGTAGGTTCGAAACCCCGTAGCGTTAGAAATTTTTTCTGTAATATATTGTTTAAAAATGTAGTATATGTATTCATTCTAAGCAGGACCATTAACATTTATAGTCAAAATACTCGCAATCAATTAGTATTAATTTTTTGAATACCTTTTTTGTGTATTCCCACATGTGTAGTGCGAACCTTCAAAAATCAATGTCGGCCCTACATTGTTGTCCAAGGTTGGGCCGACATCATCTTAATAGATGGCCCATATATGGGACCAAATGTAGGGCCGACGTTGAGAAGCCAAAGGCGGTTGACCGTTATCAATCAGCTGGTTGGCCAGACCAGTGGCGCACAAAAATGGACCGACTGTGTGACGGTTGGCCCGACCGAGGGATGACGTTCAATTCACACCTGGGAAGCGTACAAAGGTATGTTTACAAATAAAGGTGAGACAAAGGACACGCGTAATACAAGAAAGGAAAAGTGTACAGATTATTTATTTTTAAGAATTTCATGAAGCTCAGGTCTCTAGAAGTGGCAAAGTTTAAATATTTCAATCAGAAAGAAAATAAAAGAATTATTATGAAACATGATTTTCTATGTTTTATTGCATTTGAAATAAAAAATCTCCTACGTACTTTAAGGCAGAGTTCATTTAACTCTGGAGCAACCAGGGCCTGCCGGGCAAGACGCAGCCTACGCAGGAGATAATCGATCGCGCCTGAAAATTAAAACATTAACAGTTTGTTAACTGCTATTTCAATTGAGCTTAAAATTTCCAGAAAACTTTTTTGAACCTTCCTGATCAACTCTCTCAGTGATAGTTTTTGCTTGAACAAAATTCGCTCGACTCCGGAAACAAACAAAGTTGTTTGTGTACGAATTGTGCAACGCCTCGGCAAAAAAATTAACTTTTTTTTCAAATAAACATTTTCAACTTTTGCTAACGTCATCGGTCGCAGAAGATGACAGTATATACAGGGTGTTTTTTTAACTTGAGACAACGAAATATCTCAAAAAATACGCATCCTACGGAAAAAATGTATGGAATAAAAACTTTTTATTTTCGAGGGGGAAAAAAGATTTGTTATAATTTACCCCACCCCCAACCCCACAGGAGGCAGGGGTGAGGGTAACTTTGTAATTTCAAATGGCAACCCCAATTTTTTATCACAGATTCAGATTCTCCTTTACGAAATACGTAAGTTTTATTCGGAAAATTTGTTTCGATTCGCGACAAATGGCGCTGAAATTGCGAAAAACGAAATTGTTGACACTACTTTTAGCTCTACCCAGGAATAACGACGCGGACGTAGTAGTTGTCTATTCCCTTCGGGGTGCTTAATTTCGGTGAGTCCTCTTGCCTCTCACCATCCATCTGGGTGTTTGATTTCGGTGAGTCCCCTTGCCTCTCATCTCAGGGATGCTTGATTGCGATTAATTATTTTACAATAAGTGCTCAAAATGGTGTCCTCGCACTTCGATGCACTTGTTAATCCGAGCTTTGAAAGATTCCACTCAACTGCGAATTGTGTCTGGTGATATTTGTGCACAAGCAGACCTGATTCGCTCGATCATGTTATCACGAGTTGTGGGCACTTCTTGATACACGCGATTCTTTAGATAACCCCACAAATAGAAATCCGGCGCCGTAAGATCTGGCGATCTGGCAGGCCAATTTACTGGACCTCCTCTACCGATCCATCTTCCATTGAATTCGCGATTGAGTACTTCCCTCGCGATTGCCGCATAATGTGCTGGACAACCATCATGTTGAAACCACATGTTGTGTCGCACTTCCAAGCTTAGGTCTTCCAGCAATATTGGAAGTTGATTTTCAAAAAAGTCACGATATTTTTCACCGTTCAAATTTCCATCAATAAAATACGGACCGATAAGTTGATCTGCAATTATTCCACACCAAACGTTCACGGACCATGGACGCTGATGCTCAACTTCACGCAACCAATGTGGATTTTCTACACTCCAGTAATGCATGTTGTGCCGATTAACGTTACCATGGTTTGTGAAAGACGACTCGTCTGTGAAGAGTACTAGAAAAAAGAAATTCGGGTTTCCTTGTATCTGCTGAACGCATTTCTTATTGATAAAAAGACTCCATACATAGTTGTCCAAAAAGGCCGTTTGAAGCATTTCTTGTAACAAGAGTTTTATTGCGCTTGGGATATTTCTTTTTCTTGTTTAGATTACGTATCTTAGAAAGGAATGTGCATTTTTTGGAGACATTTTTCAGTCTGATGGGTGCTGAGATATCTACGCAGTAGCGTAAGTTATTAAATTATCAAAAAATTCTATACAGAATTGCACACATAGTTTTAGTGTCGGCTAGTTTAAATGCGGATTTAATTTGAACGTACCAACGCAATAGAATACAGTAGCCTCTAATTGAGCACCACAACGCAACGCCCCGCCGAGCTTCGAACTCGACCTCGAGCGCCTTACAAGAAGATGGGTCGGATAAGCCGCCAGGTATAATACGGTACCCTGACACAGCCTTGAGCCGACTAACTTTTCTAATTTTTTCAACATGAAAGAAGTTACAATTATTGGTATGAAGGATATGGCCTCTTAGTAGGAGTCTCTCCCAGCTTTATTGTAAAGATTGTCTTTTACATTTTTTTTATGCCACAGGGGTATATCCCATAGCTATGCACGCCCTAAAAATGTTACGCATTGATGCCATCAGATCATCCACACCTTCTTGAATCAGCGCTAGGAATATACCGTCTTCGGCAGTGTCATCCCATATGGAAAAATTTCGTGGGAGTCTTGAATCATGCTAAAGCCAGTGCAGTTTTTCTAAAGCCTGTCTATTCATGCAATACTAGTCTGGCGCTACACTGGTGCTGTCTAGTCTTCTTCTTCTTCATCTTTATTCACAATGTGTCCCCTAAGGGTTTACATGACTTCCATTTCTTACAACACTTCCTTCTACATGTTTGATAAAATCTTATCCTTACTATTTACAATTATTTACACCTATTTACTATTTATTTGACGATAGCTGGTGCTGTCTAGTCTCGGTACGTGTTTGATTCAAACCTTTCTACTGTCTACTCCCAGTCTTACTTAGCACTATCTAGGAATTCGTAACAAATTTGATTAATTCAGAATTTAGCTAGTTTCTAGACAGAATCACCGTTTGGAATTAAACAAAAATTACAAAAGTGAATTCAGAAAGTAACAATTTTGGAATGAAAGATTTAGTAAACCACAAAACATAATTGCATAAATGCTCAAGTGGTAATTAAAAGTACACTACTACATATTTAAGATAATAAATAATTATTCTTGAAGGTGATTGAAATCTTAATATACGAGCTGCAATCTTGACAACGATTTTTTAAAAGAACGATCAAAAACATTTTCTTTCAATCGAATTACATAGTAAACTTATAATAAATTCATATTCAATAGGGTGACCTAAAAAATCACAGCTAAGAAATTTCAACGGGCATTTTCACCAAATCGTTCTCGCAGGCAAATAAATGTATTTGTGTTTTTCTATTTTCAAACAAAATTATTTTTAGCACTCGCCCTTAGGCTTTAAAGTTTCCTGATTTAAACGAGACAAGTCCTAATATCAGGGTTTCACCCATAGAGCATCTATAGATTTATTAAATTATTATGACTCTGTCATTCAACTCACTGTCAGTGACCGCAGCTTGGGACCGCACAGTGGGGTGGAATCGGAAATCGAGGTTTAAAATTACATTTAGAACGCAATTTTGAACGGATTTCAGCTTGCCTTTTTTTGAATAACTCAGAACCAAATTCTTAAAAAAATGATGTGAGTGGATTTTTCATTTTTTTGTTTATTTAATTTTTATGTTAATGCAAACAACGGCAAAAATGTCGATTTTTTAATTTTAATTTTTTATCTTCCAGATAAAATTTTTCTTATATATCTCGTCCATTGGGTTTAATGCACAAGGGTATGGACAAGATAACAAAAATTGTGAACTTGCTTAGTTAATTGTTATAAACAAATTTTGTCAACAAGTAATCAACATTAGAGGTTACTCGCCTTTAATGTATATTTCTGCCCTGCAATCACTAGCTTTTATCGTTAGAATGATACGTCAACATGAAAATTCAAGATTACTTGTTATTTTGGGCGATTTTGAGCGAAAAGAAATTTTATAAACAAATTATATAAACAAATGCACATTGCAGGGTATTTCAGGTGAAAATAAACCATTTTTTCTTCTGTCATTGCTAAAATTATATTGGCAATAACGTTTCCTTGTAACTTTCTCCCCACCTATCAATATTGGTTCATTTTATAAGCAATTTAAATAAAAAAGTGTACATTTTTGGTGTTCTTAAGCGAAAAGAAAATTTTTTTTCTTGTTCTTGATATAATTTGTTCATAAAATAAACAAATATTGATGGGCTATAAACTTTTTTTTTTCAGAAAAAATCATTGGCAATGCAATTTCAGCAAAGTCAGAAAAAAATTATTTCTTTTCGCTTAAGAACACCAAAAATGTGGATTTGTTTATATAATTTGTTTATAAAATAAACAAATAACAAGTCATCTTAGATTTTCATGCCCAGGCATCATTCTAACGATAAAAACTAGCGATTGCAGGGCAGAAATATCCTTTAAAGGCGAATAACCTCTAATGTTGATTATTTGTTGAAACAATTTGTTTATAACAATTAATTATGCAAGTTAACAATTTTTTTATCTTGCCCATAACCTCGTGCATTAAACTCGAGGGACAAGACGTATAAGAAAAATTTTATCTAGAAGATAAAAAATAAAATTTTAAAAATCGACATTTTTTCCGCTGTTTGCATTAACATAAAAATTAAATAGAAATAAAAATAAAAAATCTACTCTCACCATGTTTCTAAGAATTTAGTTCTGAGTTATTCAAAAAAAAAAGAAAACTAAAATCGGTGCAAAATTGCGTTCTAAATGTCATTTTGAACCTCAATTTCCGATTTCACCCCACTGTGGACCGTAGCAAATACGGTGCACAATGAGTGGCCTCACCAAGGGTCAACTTTTTTTGTAGCATCCACCTGCAGTCCCTATAGCCAGTGTTCTTCTTGAATTTGTCATTTTTCATAAGCTCTTCTTACTCTTTTCTCAATATAAATTAAACATTAACATATCTGAGGCTTACAACGAGCCTCCAAATATTGCCATTTTATGCCCTTTTTGATATGCCTAATACTTTTGCATAATATTTTTGTGACATATAAATGCGATAAATGCGATGTTTACTGAAAAGTAAACAATCATATCAAAGATCAAATAAATTAACTAGAGCAAGTGCGTAAAATATATTTTTTTAAATAAAATATCACGTGTACATTTTGCCAGCGAGAACGATTTGGTGAACATGTCCGTTGAAATTTCTCAAATGTGATTCTTTGGGCCACCCGTAGATTCAATTTATAATAATTATAATACGTATTATGCTACGCATCATATTTATAATATTTCAGAAAATCAAATTGGAACATAGATCATTTATTTAATTTATCTTAATTATTTATTGATTGCGTAAATGATAATTAAGCCTGACGTATTAATTATTAAAAATAATCAACAATAATTATTTCATGGGCTAATCGCAAGTATAATCATACAAACTTTATGATTTTCAATTATTTATTCACACATAAAGCACTTTTGCATTTTCTCATTTTTAGATGGCTGAGTGTGTTAAGGTAACAGGACAAAGTTACAGCAACATAATATGAAGGTACACATACAAAATTCAATACCCAGCGTATGTACAAGATTTGCGGAAACTCATTGTTTCATTTTTTTGTTTACAAAAACTTTTTTAATAATTTTAATTAACTGCAAAATCTATATATTAGGCTTATATGTAATAACAAATAATTATATCATTTCATTATTGATTTTTTTTCATAAAAATGAACGATCTGTCTAGAAACTAGTCAATCGGAACGTTACGTCCCAGTTTAGCCATTGGACAGTGAGCCTGTGGCGCGCAAGTGTCGACTCAAGGCGGACTAGACAGAAACAGTACAGCGCCACGAAATTTTTCCGCTTGGGCTAGAATGAGTCGAAACGCCGGACGACCCATATAATTTTTGTTTGTGCTACTATTCGGTTTGCCATCCTCCAGTCTTCCCCATTGCCGATACGTTCTGGGCCGTCAGAGTGGTATGGCCTAACAGACCCTTCCTCCGACAGGTACTCAGATTCTAAAAAGAAAGTGCATCTGCATGAGGTGTTCGAGAATTGAGCTATCCGTTTCTGACATGTCACATGTTGGTAAAACTAGTGCCATCAGTTGACATATAGGGGTTTCCCTTAAAGTTCTCTGGAGTTTTAAAGTATCAGGTACATTTTGAATGCCGTGAAAATGCCCTCTCCATGAGTTACTGTTAGCCGACTGTATTTTGTTAGTATACCGAGTGTTTTTTTAAACATGAGACATCAAAATATCTCAAAAAATACGCATCCTAGAAAAAAATATCCGTAATTTCGAGAGATGAAAGCGACTTTGAAAAAATTTACCCCAACCCCCTAGGGGCAGGAGTGGGGGTCACTTTGTAATTTCAAACGGAAACGCCAATGTTTTATCACAGATACAGATTCTCCTTTATGAAATACGTAAATTTTATTCGAAATTTTTTTTTATTTGCCCCCCCCCCTGCCTCTTGGGGGTGGGGATGAATTTTTTCAAGGCCGCTTTTCCCCCTCGAAAATAAAACGTCTTTATTACGGATATTTTTTTCATAGGATGCGTATTTTTTGAGATATTTCGATGCCTCAAGTTAAAAAAAAACATATAGATAAAAGTTTGTCATCAGGACAACCGCAGGATTTCGCCGGGAGCGGGTGCTAATCTGAAAAATTACACCCGCTCCCAGCAAAATCGTGGTAAAATTTCAGCTGTAACCACGTCTCACGACCGTGAATTAGGTGGTCACAGTCTACGATGAATTCAATGTGAAGATCCGGTAAAAGTCTTGTCCACCCTGAGGACGCGAAGCGACCCAAGGACGACCCCCTTCTGCATTTTCCCCGCAAGGGTCTCAGCATTTTGTTGACATGCAGGGATGCTTTTCAGGCTATTGACAAGTGAAACCTTGGCACCTCCAAGAGCGCCGATGATCTAGACGATTAGCTCAACAGAATATTCCGGGTATGACCGCCACAACTCCCTTATAAGGTCTTCATACCTCTCTTTCTTTTCTTTCTCCTTGGCTATGACGTTTTTGTCAGCTGGTGCTGAAAATTTGATAACGAACATGAATCGTTTCTCGAAGTCAATGAGAACTGTGTCAGGCCTCAAGTGCGCAACAGAAATAATTGTCGAGAATATGAAGTTCCAGTATTTGCGACATTTCTCATTTTCGACAATTGAATCTATTTCCCCATGAGCGTTTAGCGCATCGGTATTTGGGCTAATGCCGTAAGAGTGACAGAGATGGTAATGAAGCCCTTTCAGTGCCACATTGTGCCTTTGGACGTAAATCGTTCCCGCATGAGTCGGAAAACTAGATAGTATGTGTTTTAGATGCTCGGGGTGTGCATGACACGTTCTGTAGCTATCATCGGGAATGACTTGGCTCAAAATATGGCGACGGTACGCTAAAGTGAAAATCACACCGTCTTCACATGCCAAAATGAAACCCTTTGTGCCCGGCTTCAATCCAGGTGATTCAAGAAAACCAGACGTTAGCTCATACGACATCGACTGATCATCCACATTTCTGTGGAAGATGCTGTGCATCCTTTTGTCCAGGAGCCGAGTGTTTCAGCAGCCTCCTCGGCTGCTTTGTACAGAAGCGACCCTTCGCCCACTTCTTCGTGTTTCCTGACCATTTTAAGAGGAGGGTCTTGTCCATTTGCGACTATATGTGCTGTATACAGAATAATCTTGCTGTGAAGACATCCAAGATTCACTATTCCATGTCCACGTTGATGGCGTGAGATGTAATGTGGCGGAACAGAAGACTTAAGATGCATACTTTCATTAATGTGCATAACCTTTCGGGACCCGATATCGAGGGATCTGAGCTCGTCCTTCGTCATAGAACTACCCCAAATGAATAGAGTACTACTGGGACGGCAAACATGTTCGTCGCAGGTACTTTGTTCCTCGTTGACAGTTCGGGAAACCATATTCGTGGGATGAGACATCGGTATCTGTTTTGGAAAGTAACCTTTATATTTGCCACGTCCTGAATGCGGCTCCGTGGCACGCCCAGGTATGTATAGGTCTTTCCAGCGCTCCCGTCGACGATTTCAGGGTCTTCGGGGATGCCATTAAGTTTTCCTTTCTTTAAATAAACATTGTCGCATTTGTCTAACCCGAACTCCATTCTAATCTCTTGAGTGTACTCTTTAACAATGGCTAGAGCCAGGTGTAGTTTCGCTTTAGTTTCAGCATGGATCTTAAGTTCATTCATGTGAAATACATGAGTGACCTTATGCTTTCAATTTCTAAGTTTGTCGCAGAAGTACCCTTTGGAACGGCGAAGTACGAGAGATAGTGGCAATAATGTGGGGCAAAAGAGGAAAGGGATCATTATGTCGCCCTGAAACACACCTCTCTGAAAGGTGACACTGTTAGTGATCACACGACGTTTTCCAGATGTATATATACATATGTCCTGTATCGTGGCATTAGTCCACGTATACAAATAATTTGAATATTATTAAAGTACCATTTCGAACCTGTACTCGTGAGGCTCGAACTAGTAGTTCACTCGCTAATCACACACGTTCTTTTGCTTTTTTTATATAAACCGGAGCCGGAGGGCTCAGCACATACACTCACGCGCAAATGTCACTAGTGACCAGGGGTCAGTGACAGTCTTACAACACGCACACACGTCACGTGAAACAACGCAGAGGCCACGACATCCCGACTTCGGAGAATAAGACCCTGGTTACTCGCATTGAAGGGATTCCCGTGCGGCCAACGATAACCAGGGCGATGACGTCCACGATCACAGCGCGACGATGTAAGCAAACCGGCGTGAACAAGCGCACGGCCATACTGCTGTACCATAGACTATAGAGTAGCGGACCACGTGGTCGTTCTGCGAGTCCGTGCGCCACCTCGTGCCGTCCGTTGTGGACGAATTTTCTCCCCCTCTCTATCCGCAGGATCGTTGTCTACTCGTGACGTAACGCATGGTTGCCGCCAGTTGCGAACGTATTCGCGCTTGATCTGCAAAATCGGTCATCTGCGCATGACGGAATGCAGGTTTGTAAGTCCTTGGGGACGACCATCTTCTACAATCCTCACTTTTAGTTCGACGCTCACGTAGCAAGCAGAAAATAGAATCTCTCTGCGACTTGTCAAGTTCTCCTTTGTACAATATTTCTTGATCACTAAAAATGCCACTGGGGCGTGGTTCCTTCCGAGGACGTAGGGTAATCTCAGGTGAGGTTTTGCACCTTTAATATCTTGCTCTCTGCCTTGTTTTTTTCTTGTGTTCGAATTATCTTGTTTCCTTTTAAATTGAAAATGTACGCGAGTGGACTATAAAAGCCAAAAATTTACGAGTCGTCAGCAATGTCTGAACAGTGGCTGTTTTGCTAGTTGAGCGTCTTAATGATTCCACTCGAAAATGCATTCTCGCGAGTCCTCTTCGGTTTAGCTTCAGTGGTTCCAACTGAACTTGTCGGAATTCTCAGTCGCGCTTTCTCATCCAGGCGCGGAGTCAGTGAGTAGGAATTTAAGAATTCGACCACGGGGTCTTGCAAAATGTCCGACGCCGGCTCGGTAGAATCCGGTCATTCATGACCGTCATCACGGGCGCGTGCTAGACAGTAATTCGAGACTCCAACCTGGTGGAAGGTCGCGGAATTTCTTGTCAATTAAAAAGTGACTCGTGAGTTAGGCGTTTCCGCGAATTCGACGCGTGGCAATCTAGCATGGCCGACTGGTAAATTGTAAATAGGGTGACTAATATTTAATGTTCAATATGTATCGGTAACTTGAAGTAAATTCCTTTATGTTGACTCTCTTTATCTTAATAAAATAAATTCAACGACACTGTAAAAATGGGAGTTTGAGTGAAAGATGACCCGTGAGGTATGCGTTCCCGCGAATCTAACGCGTGGCTATCAAACATGGCCGTCTGATATACGAAATATACGAGTTAAAATGGAAATGACTCGTGATAAATCATTACCCAGTAACGTGTGACGTCAATCCTGACCACTCCCCTCTCCGCTTCCCTTACATCTGAATTACTAGGGCCTAGTCACTCTATAAATTTCGGAATAACCCACTGTTGGAGGATCCGATGGATGACCAAGATGCCTGGAGATTGGTGATTCCAAAGGATTATCAACCAGAAGTATTGGAAGAAGTCCACGAGACCCCGGCAGCGGGTCACCTGGGCATTGAGAGAACTCATAATCGCGCCGCGATTCGTTACTTCAGGCCCGAAATGTGCAGGGACGTCTCAGCATTCGCACGGAAATGCCAGACGTGTCAATTGAACAAACCAGAACAGACACAGCCTAGAGGATTGATGACTAGGCGTTTGGTCCAAGAACCATGGACAGTCGCGGCAAAGGACGTAATGGGTCCGTTTCCTAGAAGAAAGCGTGGGTACGAATATCTGATAGTATTCCAGGACTGATTCTCCAAGTGGATTGAGTTGGCACCATTGAAGGTTGCCAATTCGGGAACCATAATTGGATCGTTCCTGGAATGCGTCGTGACACGCTGGGGAACTCCACAGGTTCTGCACTTCGATAGTGGGACGGAGTTTGACAATAAGGCCGTAAAAGAACTGGCCAGCTCATTCGGTATTCACCGCTCATTCAATTCGTTATACCATCCACAGGCGAATCCAGTGGAACGGACCAATCGGATATTGAAGACCATGATCAGGTCCTTCATTGGGCAGGATCATCGGAACTGGAATAGACATCTGAATGATTTCAGTTTCGCCTATAACACTTCACTTCACAGCACCAACAGGAGGGGGTGGTTGAGTTGCCAGACGCAGATCTTTTCGGCTGAAAATCTCGTATGTCAAAAATGATCCATTTAAGGGATCTGATCACTCGATATCAGGACCAGGCGTTTGTTAGGCAGGCCAAGTATTATGACCGTCGTCACCAGGGCCAACAGTTTAAGGTCAGACCTGGTGAAGAAGCCGAACCATGTGCTCTCTAGAGCGAGGGATAACGTGGCTGAGAAACTAGAACCCAAGTTTTCGGGTCCCTTCACGGTGGTAGAGGTTATCCCACCATACGTTTACAAGCTCGCGTCACCCCAGGATAGGGTCGTGGGTCGCTACCACGCGTCACACCTCCAAAAATACTTGGACGGGGATTAGGGCTATCAGGTGGATCGCGAGAGGCAAAATGAGATCGATCGCTTGCTTCTTGAGATACGCGACTCCGAGTCATCGGACGAGGACTCAACCACAGTAGAGGACGATGCGGAGATGGATATTGACTGGGGCTACGGCAATAACCAGCAACACCGCTCAGACTCGGAACTGGGTACGGTGGAGCGGGGCAAATTGCGCAATAGATCCTTTTCCAGATAGAGGAGCGAGTCCGGTAGATTAGATTGGCCCGGTCGGAGAAAATGCGCGCTTGGGCGAGATTTAGATCACGTAATAAACTAATAGTGAAGTATTAGGGATCAAATTGATATGGAGTTTCTCGATTTATCTTTCAGCACCCGGCCTCGAGCGTAGGGCCCATGAAAAGCAGGCTGCATCAGGTTCCGGAGGAGAGGTCGTAGTAGAGGTATCAATAAACCTCCAGCACTTCACCGGAAGCAACACCAACACAGTGATGAACGGAGGGTCGGCCGCGGCTAACGGAGCTGCAACCGTGGCCGGTCTGGAGATACTGCCTGCCTTCAACAAGGGCGAACAGCCCGAATTGATCGTCGAATCCGTCGGAAAGGCCCCGATCACGGAAAGGAAGCAGGTGGCATCCAGCAGCGACTCAATGTAGGGCATCGTGGAGGAGGTCGAAAAGTTGGGGAGGGAAGTCATCCCGGACCTCCATCAGCAATGACAGGTCGCCCTGCAGCGACTAGTCGTTCCAAGGCAGGCACTTACGGTAGAAGAGAAGGCCATGGAGAGAGTCCGCACCGACCCTCAGTTTAGACGGGTCAAACTCCCCAAAATGTGGGGATGGAAGAAGGAGATGAAGGGGAGGTGCGGCAAGTGCCTGCAGTACGGATATGGGTACCTCAGCTGCCCAGCCTGGAAGCCACCGCGTCGGTAGAGACGCTACCGAACACGGAAAAGCTGTCGAAGCAATTTCGTTTTTTTTTTTAAATTATTAATTTTTTTTTCTCTGACATTTTTGTTTGTCTCAGTTTGAGAGATTTTTTTTTGAGTTCCACTTGAAATTTTTTTTCACCCTTTCGGGGGCAACGGAACGAGCGGGTTCCCTTAACTAGTTCTATATTTTTCCCCAAACTAAAAACTGTCATAACTACCGAGAATAAAGCGGTGTAAGCCCGAGCTGGGGGGGGGGGGGGCTCGTACCCCAGTTCATCAGATGTTGATTAATACTTTACGTATCGCCTCTTATAATTGACTTCACCCTTCTGCAGCATGCTCATACTCGAGTCTTAGTAAACCTAATCTTAAGCACGGTATCGCAAACTCGAAAGAGTCGTTCGTTTCATACAAAAACTGCATACATCTTAGATTTTGTTTCATCATGTCGGTCAGACAGGGAAAACTGACTTCCACAGTCTAATTAGGCGCACTTAAGAGTGTAGGAAGCCTTGTCAATAGCATTTTATTTCGTTTCGGTCTAGAAAGCTCTCATTCAGTGATTTCTTTTCCTTGCCATCGTAGTTATTAATACTCAAATTGGATCCTAAGCAGGCTTGTGCCTTCCGACCTTGAATCACTGAAATAATAATTTCACTATTTTATTTTTTTTACTCTTATTAACATGACATGTACGATATTAATTACCCTGGTCTGACGATTGCTGACGGCTGTCACTAGATAACAATCAATGGGTAAGAGCGGGGAATGGGATGTAACCTCATCAGTTATTCAACCCGGCGGGTCGAATATTGTCCGGGGGGAGTTGTAACGTGGCATTAGTCCACGTATACAAATAATTTGAATATTATTAAAGTACCATTTCAAATCTCTACTCGTGAGGCTCGAACTAGTAGTCAAAATTCTGAAAGTTGCCTGCGAGCAACTGGAGTTGATTGGTTCGAGTAAAATGTACTCTCAACGGAACAATCACTCAGAATGTCAAGTCAGCAGCCTGTCGATAATTATGTTTGATCTACCGGAAACTTCAATTCAAATTCAAAACCACTGAAATACTTTTCAACAGTACCTTTATTATGTTGGATAAAATAATCCGAGAAAACCAGGATTGTAGGTTGTAGGGCTCATGTAAGCTGACAAATCTGTCAGAATCGTCCGATCAGGGACAGGAATAAATAAATAAAACAATTCACTCACTAATCACACACGTTCGTTTTCTCTTTGTTCTATAAACCGGAGCCGGAGGGCTCAGAACACACACACACACGCGCAAATGTTACTAGTGACCAGGGGTAAGTGACAGTCTCACAACAGGCACACACGTCACGCGAAACAACGCAGAGGCCACGACATCGCGACTTCGGAGAAGAGGACCTTGGTTATTCGCATGGAAGGGATTCCCTTGCGATCAACGATAACCAGGGCGACGACGTCCACGTTCACAGCGCGACGATGTAAACAAACCAGCGTGAACAAGCGCGCGGCCATACTGCTGTACCATAGACTATAGAGTAGGGGACCATGTGGTAGTTCTGCGCATCCGTGTACCACCTCGTTCCGTCCGTTGTGGACGAATTTGCTCTCTCTCTCTTTATCCGCAGGATCGTTGTCTACTCGTGACGTAACGCATGCTTTCCCCCAGTTGCGAACATATTCGCGCCGGATCTGCAAAATCGGTCATCTGCACATGACAGAATGCAGGTTTGTAAGTCCTTGTGGACAAGCATCTTCGAAAATCCACACTCTTAATTCGACGCTCACGTAGCAGGCAGAAAATAGAATCTCTTTGTGACTTGTCAAGGTCTCCTTTGTACAATATTTTTTGATCACTGGAAATGCCACTGGGACGTGGTTCCCTACGGGGACGTAGGGTAATCTCAGGTGAGGTTTTGCACCTTTAATATCTTGCTCTCTACTTTGTTTTTTTCTTGTGTTCGAAATATCTTGTTTCATTTCAAATTGAAAATGTACGCGAGTGGGCTATAAAAGCTAAAAATTTACGAGTCGTCAACAACGAATAACCAGTGGCCGTTTTGCTAGTTAAGCGTCTTAATGATTCCGCGCGAAAATGCATTCTCGCGATTCCTGTTCGGTTTGACTTCAGTGGTTCAAACTGAACTTGGCGGAATTCTCAGTCGCACTTTCTCATCCAGGTGCGGAATCAGTGAGTAGGAATTTAAGAATTCGTTCACGCGGTCTTCAATCCGGTCATTCATGACCATCATTACGGGCGCGTGCTATTCAGTAATTCGAGACTCCAACCTGGTGGAAGATTAAGGAATTTCTTGTCAATTAAAAAGTGATTCGTGAGTTAGGCGTTTCCGCGAATTTGACACGTGGCAATCTAACATGGCCGACTGGTAAATTGTAAATTGGGCGACTAATATTTAGTGTTTAATATGTATCGGTAACTTGAAGTAACTTCCTTTATGTTGACTCTCTTTATCTTAATAAAATCAATTCAACGACATTGTAAAAATGGGAGTTGGAATAAAAGGGGACCCGTGAGGTATGCGTTCCCGCAAATCTAGCGCGTGGCTATCAAACATGGCCGTCTGATAATTGGCAAATTGGGCGACTAGTATTTAAATTTCAATATGTATCGGTAACTTGAAGTAAATTCCTTTATGTTTTAAATATACGAGTTAAAATGGAAATGACTCGTGATAAATCATTACCCAGTAACGTGTGACGTCAATCCTGACCACTCCCCTCTCCGCTTCCCTTACATCTGAGTTAGTAGGGCCTAGTGACTCTATAGCGCGAACCAAAAATAACCCATATTAAGAAACTGGAGAGGTTCTGAAACCAAATGAGTTTATCCGTTTTGCTAATATTAGGTAAAAATTAGCTGGCGCTCAATGCAATAAACCACTAGATATTAAATTGAATCACCATAGCAATAAACTAAAATAATAATAATCATTCAAAATAAGGCTTATAGTACATATACAATATACATATCCAAGGTTCTTGGATTAGAGAAAAAGCCATATGTTTCACTCTAATACGTCCGCTTAAGGTGGCCAAAGCAGATTTGCAGTGGTAAAGATTAATTTGAATGAGCTTTACATCCGAGGATCTTACGCTGTTTATTTAAGAATTAGCGACGTCATCCATCGGTTATTCCGTAGGCAGCTACTCTCCCCTACTAGCCCCTCGTGGGCCCTTTCGGTTTGGAAGGTATTTTCATCTTGATCCTTCTCAATCCTAGATACGGTTAACAGTTCACCTGCTCGCTAATTTAGACCACCGAAGGGTCCACACTCAAGACCAACTGTGTTACCTCAGGGTCTTTCTTGACATGCATGATGGTCCACTCCTCCACTTTTAACGTGGGGTTCTGGACTGCCAACCTTTTAAGGATGGATGATGTTCCCTCGGAAGTTCCAGGAATCTATTCCGTAAACTTGGCAGACTTGAGTTTCATAATAGCTAATATTCGAAATTACTGTGTTCTCGAAATATTCAATTATTTTATGTTATATAAAAAGTTTCTAATGCATATTGAATTCAAAATTTTGAATCTTATTAATCTCTGGGCATTCAAAAAACAAATCAACCAGTTTCAAATTCCAAGAAAGTTTATTCTTATGAAGTCATTAATAGTTATAATTATTTGTTATTTTAAGAAAAGTATAGACATTATATCGACGGCTCCACGGCAGGGAGCTTCAACTCTTTTTTGTTCCATATACAGCTCCAAAATGATAGGGAATCAATGTGTTTTAGAGCTGTATACGGACCGAAAAGAACTTGGAGCTCTTTGCAGTGGAGCCATCGATATATAAATAATTAAAAACAAATACACATAAATTCTTTCCATTGAATAAAGTCCATCGTGGTGACGTATAGCACAGGCTCATAATAAAGTCTTTTCAGTTGAAAAGGGCAATCATACCCATTTTCGAACCATTCAGCAACCCCAATCTTCAGTATATTATTTCTTAAGAAGGAGAACTCCTTTATGCTACTTGATGTAACTTTAAAACTTTTTTGATTGCACAAAAATATATGAGGCATTATTTTCATTGCATTAACTTTTTGCAAAAAAAACAGGAAAATCTATAATCAAGACGAAAAGTTCACTTTAATTTCCAGGCGCTTAAAAAATCTCAACATTAAAAAATTGAAAGAAGCCGTTTCATTATTACTTGGCGCTATATCAATCGAGACTCTCATTATATAATGAGTGCACAAACTATATATAGACCCACTATTTCTTCCGCGAACACAAAAACTGCTTAGGATTTGATCTTTACTACAATATTCTTCTCCGCTGAAAAAAATGAAATCTAAAGAATATAAGATATTTCTTGCTATGGAAAGAACAAAAGAACACTGTTATGGTTGAGGTTGAAATATTATGTGGCTTTTCACCGAATTTAACTACTTGGGCGTTATTCCTCTGGCTCCTTCTGTCTAAAATAATTGTACAGAGCTTTCAAAATAAAAATCAAAGCTATTAACACGTATATGGCATAGAATATCAACTTAACCTATCCAGAACTTCTGCGCATGAGCTCTGCAACTCAGAATAAAGTTATAACGTATGTTTTGTAATTTTCATTGTCACATAATAAATTCAAATCAACGGGAATACCCATTCGTGTTTAAAAGCGGCATCAACGCTAGTTTCCCTAATTTTGTAGCGAAAACTTTTCTGTTTGTCACATTCACAAATACAAGAATACGACCAGCTGAAGCGTTGAGACACGCTCTATGTCCGATTGTCCGATCGTACGCCATACTACTCTTACTAGGCAGGCTCATAACGTTTCTACGAAATTCTATCTGCTAACAGATCTTATACTTTTCTATTAAAATTTCCACATTCAAACACCGTGAACTTTTAACCGCAATAGACTTGTACCATATCTTCTATTCCAGAATCCTGGGAAATTTCATTCAACTCTATCCATCGAGAAATCTTATAGTTCTTCATCAACATTCACCCGTCAAAACTGTATCAAATCTTATACCCACCAGGGTTGTGGAATGGAAGCTTCTAATGTGTCCCCTGAGGGTTTACATTGTTCTTGTATCTCTTCCCTATTCCTTCACACACCTTCCACACACATACTTGGTTGTGGGAGGGGGACCTACAGTTTAAGGTGGGTTCCGAACCACCAAGAGCAACAGCCTTAAGTACTTAGAGAACCTTTTTCTCTAGAGGTACCGGTCCCACGACTCTCCGGCAAGTGTTCACCGCATGGGCCACCGAGACTCTTCCAGAGTGCGAGGCGGGAATCGAACCCGCAAGCCGACGGAGTGGGTTCAAAGCCTACGCCTTAACCCCCACGACCATCGTCCCACTGCCCACCAGGGTTGTGTCAACTCGTATTTCTCTGAATCTCAAAAATTTCTATCGAATTAAATCCGTTGTAAAATCTCATACCTTTCCATCAACAGTTTTTTATTGAAACTATATCAATTCTTATCCGCACGAAACTTGCATCAAATCCTATGCTTCAGAAGTACGAATAGAAATATCAAATTCCATCCGTTACGAAATTTTATACTTTTCTATCAGCATTTCTTAATGAAACTCTATCAAATCTGATGAAATTTATTTCATGCAGTGAGAATATTTTGATAGGAAGGTGTAAGATTTCCCTACGGATACAATTTGTCAGTAATTTCTGAGATTCTGATACGGAGGATTTGATGCAAGTCTGGAGTCAAAAGTTATTGTGTCCTGAAAATCATCTATTTTATTCTGTTTTAGCAGACGTTAAGTTTTTCGGAAATGACTTGTGTCTGAAGCATTTCACGTGAAAAAATGTGCCTATAGGATTGAAAGTACATGCACTTTCCAGCAAAACTACCAGATCTTGAATGCTTGTCTTTCATATTTCCTGGAACACATTTATAACTACATTTTAGCCAAATTTTTATCAATTCTCATCCAAGGGCACACTTTTCGCGGCGATATTTCGCGAAATATTAAATATAGGACATTCAATGTTTTTTTGTTATATTCGAAAAACTTATTGTCTGATAAAATTGAATGAAATGGGTGATTTTCAGGACATAAGGATTTTTATCTATCAGTGCTGAAGCATTGTTTCTTATTAGATCCCCAGACAATTCAGTCTGTTTAAACTGATTTAAGTGCAAGTTTTACCTTGTATTAACAGAACATGAGTTATCTTACGCAAGCTGGAATTAAATTCATGTTTAGGCTAGTTTTTCATTAAGAAGTTACACCCGGAAGGCATGTCTTCCCAACTACTCAAGATAAAACATTGAACTTTTCGTTTTCAATGGTACGGAGAATTTGGTGTTCTTCGCTTCTTGTTCCGAATATTCAAGCCCGAGGCACTGAGAAGGTGCAATTAAGAAAAACTGACATTTTGCACATGACTTAAAAGATTTTAAAGCCTTCTTAATGTTATATGATGTTTGGTAACTAGAAATATTTTTTCGATACCCGTGAACATTAAATTTTTAATTAAAAAAAAACATTACACTTTCAATGATTCCAAAGAAAAATATATTTAACCGTCTTACCAGTAACCAAATTATCAACGGTCGTTCAGTAACCGGTTACCCGGGTAGCAAGTCGCATGAAGTTCCAATGAGTAGCTGCTGATATAAAATTACAAGATTTATCGACGTATATAATTTCAGAGCAATTTTCCAGATTCTGAACCATAGGATTTAATGCAAGTCTAGTAGCAATAAGATATGATGGAATTTTAATGAAAATATGATCCTAGAAAAGTTTAGAATCTCCAGGCAGATAGAAATTAACAGAATGGCCTATAGAATCAGCTGATAGATTCGGGTTCGTGAAACTCGTTTGATTGAATTAGATAGGATTTCTATCAAATATGTTCATAGAACTTTATTTCAATTGTACGTCTTTATAGATTTCCTGGGGCTTTAGCGATAAGCCCACCCATGCTCCCAAGGAGTCTTTAGAGCCATCTTTGTACCAAACAAGACTTCTTGGAGTGAATAATTCTTCCCTTCTTCCTTCATCAGTTTTTCAGGGTAGATGACTTTAAAGGGTTTCATAAAGGATAATTTCCGCAACATAACATCAGTTTGCATTGCGAGAATATTATTCTCGCATAAGATCCGCTTACTGATATCATGTAGATCTTTCACCTCAAAATCACTGCGGTTGCCCTCTACTAGCAGCCTATAGACTTCCACTGCTGTAATCTCCCTTACAAAAAGATTCAACGGCGGGAATTCCAGAATAACCTCAAGAGCTGTTGTCGGTGTTGTTGCCATATCACTAGTGATCCCCAAACTGAAAACCCTTTGATGGCTACGATGATCTTTGAAGGCCATCTAAGCTTTTTTACCATTGCATAAACATGGAGTTTCCAGGTTACTTTAGGATGAAGTATCAATCCTATATACTTCGCTGATTTTGGCAATTCTACTTCCCTACCGTAGCACCATTGCTCTACTATGTTGAGTGCTAACTGCATAAGTTCGGCTGGAATGCCCTCATGCTTCCCTGTTACCAGGATCACCAGGTCATCTAGATAGCCTCAGGTGTAAAAACCCGATTCGTTTAAAACACGAATCAGGTAACCAATGATGAGTGCCCTCTGGGTGGAGGAATGAAATTCTCCCTGTGGGCATTCTCTTGACACTTCGGCATTCACTTTATTACCATGTAGCGAAGTATGTACCGTTATGGTTCTCAACATGGAGTGCATCCACCTGTTTACCGTGTCACTAACTCCGTGTGTTTCAGCAAAACCGTATATGGATTCAATTGTGGTGTTACTAAAAACCCTTCTACGTCCAGAAATGCTGCAATTGCTACTTTACCTTGCCACATTGTTTTAATGCGGGAGGTCAATGCAAACAGAGCGTCTAATGTAGATCTGTCTTTTTTGGGGGCAAATTGATTTCTATGAAGAGCTTTCTCCGTTGGGATTTCCTCTTTCAGGGTCAAGCTGATCGGTCTAAAGGATTTTGCCTGATAGTAGGTATCCTTGTCCCGCTTTGGAAAAAAGATTGCATTATCCTTCGTCCATGCTACCGAGGTACGTCATCCTTCTTGAGTTAATGCAGGGAATATTTTGTCATCCCCTGCAACTATGAATGGTTTGACTTATTTAGCCATCCGTTCCATTTTTCAATAAGTGACAATACGACTAGCTACATTCCGATCTTCCGTCATAGCCACGGACTAAGTCAACTGACTGATGAGGTAAGGATGTTAGAAGTTAATATAATACGATGTCTAAAATCTTTTGCGCCCATGTTGTAGGTACAAAATTAGGAGCACAGTGTAGTTTGGAGTTCGTATTTTACCGCTGTTATCCATACACAGCGGCCACAAACGTTGGAGGTTACAACAGTCACTTGTGGATGCTTTCTTAGAGCTACCATCTGCCACTCCAGAGGTTTTTAGTCGCTTGCTTTCTAATGGTCTAAAAAATTTCTCACAATGCGACAGGTGTTCAATAAAACTGCCTTGTGAGCTGCTGCCAGTACCCTACTGACTCCTAAATGTTCAAGATCTTTAGTGCATCCTGCGTGCACATTGCCTGTAGCCGAAATTACAATAGGATCAATAGATGTATATTTCACACTCCTCCATATTGCTCTTTCTTCATGCCTTAGCTCGCTATACTTATGGATCTTGGTTGTATAGGTTGCCTGCAAATTTCGGTTAAGTGGACAAGCAATGTCGATAATGCAGACTCTTCCATCTTTTTCTTCTCGCACCACGATGTTGGGTCGATTGGCTCGGACGTAGTGATCCGTCTGTATAGTGACTGGGTTTTTCAGCGTGTAATCGGCACCGGTCAACCACGTCTTGATGTAACACGTGTTTGCGATAATTTCTGGTGCGGACAACCCTGTCCTGAATCGCAATGACGAATCCATCCGTTTCTGGACATGTAAAATGCCCGTACCCTCTCTATGCCGTGTTAGAACTGCCCTTGTAATCGCCGAATTACAGTGGTGCATTCGGCGTTTCGTCATTTCTAGGCGGATGATTCTGTTTAATCGTTCAAGGTCGGTGTTCGACCACTTGATGAGCCCAAAGGAGTACGTGATGACAGTGACGGCATAGGTATTGCTTGCCTTGATCTTGTTTGCCGAGTTAAGAGAACTCTTCAGAACCAATCTGAGTCTTGCAGTGAAGGCAGTCGTCAGGCTTTTCTTAAGTATCGTATGATGAATACCCTTCGATTCTCGAATACACAGGTATTTATATGACTCGCCCTCAGTCATTGCCTCGAGGTCATTATCGAAATAATTCTCCAGCTCTGCCGTCCCTAATTCTCCTCTGGTTGAATGCACTGTCCTGCATTTATCTAGTCCGAACATTATGTGGATATCATTGGAAAACTGCTTTCTGATATCGATCACTTGCTGCAGTTTCTGGTCCGAACTAGCGTATAGCTTCAGTTCATCCATGTATAGAAGGTGGGTCACTTGATGCCCATCCTCGTTATCATGTGCTCGGAACCCATGAGACATGCCATTCAGTGTTTTGCTCAGTGGGTTCAACGCTAAACAGAACCATAACGCACTGAAGGAGTCTCCTTGGAATGTACCCGTCGTAATGCGTATTGATCTGGTTATCCTTGGCTGTGCATGATAAAAATACTTGATTCTTGTACCCCAAAGCATCATCGCACGACTTAGGAAGTCAATGATGCGTAGCCAAATTTTGTATACTTTCAAGATTACAAGCAAACAGTCATGTGATACGGAAGGAAACGCTTTCTTGTAGTCAATGTATGCCATGTGCAAGTTTCTTTGATGTTTACAACATCCTTTTGGTTCTTCTGTAAGGATGTCATTCTCGTAGCAGTGAGAATATCCCTTATGTACTATGATAGCTGCAAGACATTTATATATTGTTGGAAGACAGGCTATTGGTCGAAATTCAGACTGATTTTGAGCGTCTGGTTTTTTAGGCAACATGTACCTAGAAACCTGCAGCATAAAGCCTGGCATCAGATATGGGTGTTCGATGATCTTCTGAAAACACCTTGCCAACGCAGCATGCACATTAGTCAGGTACTTGTACCAGAAATTGAGCACCATGTCCGGACCTCGAGCTTTCCAGTTACTTGCTTTTTTCAAAACCGCTGAAATATCTAAAGCTGTGATGTTAGTCAGCTCCATTTCAGGGTTGTTGCTTGCTCTTGCTTTCTCTACTTGGAACCACGCAGTGTCCAAATTGCTTCTGTTAGTTTTTCCCCAAAAATCCGACCAGTAGTTTGTCATGTCTCCCAATTAAGGGACTTTGGTGTCTTGTTGGTTATTTTTCTTTGCACTCAGTTGACGATAGAACCTTCCTCCATCTGCCTGCAAGATTCGATTTTGTTGCCTTCTTGCACAACTTTTTTTGTACCGGCGCAGTCTAGCAGTAAGAATATCAAGTATCTGCTGTTCGTTGTTAATGTCTGGATGTACCGAGGGTGGATGATTTTGTTAGCATGGTGTATCAGCTTTCTGGTTCGATTTCCTCTCTTATATTGAGTCAGTAGACCCAATTTGCACCTTACTTTGCTGATATCCATATCCAACCTGATCTTCCATGGTATATCTCGCTCCCTTTCTGGGGCAAAGACTGCATTTATAGGCCTAGTTCTGCGGCTCAACATTCTAACGGTTGCCACAGCTGCACAGTATACAAGAGTTTGCACCTCTAACTCAGTTTGTGTTGCGTTCAAATGCATAGGTGAAACCTTGCTGTTCATGTGTTCTATTAGTGCACGCAGATCATTTGTGATGTTCATTTTGGGCATTGTATGTCTTTGCGTTGGTTCTACATATCTGAACTATAGTAAAGCATGACTAAAATTCCTTTGAAGGTGCTGTAGTATGTCTGGGACTACGCTGTTCAGATCATCGTTTATAATATCTGGATGGGGTTCTAGTCAATCCGGTGGTTGATGTTCATTATCCCTGGCACCTGTGCCTTCAGCTTTAATCAAGTCTTCGTTGTCTACATCTTCTAATGGAAGTTCATCAATAGGAAGCTGCTGTTCCACTTCCATTTCGATGGCAGTTATTTCAACAGCCGAAAGCAATCTGTTCACAGATATTGAGCGTTTTTGATCTGCTGGATCCTGCTCATTTATTCTCGTGGCTAGTTCTGGGTACTTGAGTAAGAAGAGACGTTGCTGTTCTCTCCTTACACTTTGCCCACTTTCTTTGCCAAAAAATAAAAGCTCATCACATCTCTGTTCATCTGGTATGTCGATTTTAATCGCCTTCTTGGTTGTTGTACCTCTGCTTCTGGCTCTGGTTGTATCAGGCCATCTACCTCTGGAGGATGTGATGGTGCTGGATCATCACCAGGTTGAGGAAGAACATCAATTGCTGCTGCTTTTTCCTGTGACGTGGCTTCCCCCAACTGATGTTTTCTGCCAAAAGATGGTATTTGTGGAACGGGTGGAATGTTCGCTGGAGGAAGTCGCTCTTCTTCTTGTTGATAAAGAGCTTCATATCCGTTTTTTCGCAGAAAGGATATCTGATCTCTTAAATTCTGAAGCGTTTGATGAGCATATTCCGGGTGCAGATTGGCTCAACGGTCATGTAACATCTGCATTAATCCTCTTTTCTTTAGCCTTGTTGAATAGGATGTCGACAGCAAATTCTATTTGTTTGATAGACTTGAATCTACCTGGTCAGTTGCTTTTGGGTCTTATACCTTCGAACCTGAAGTCTATCGGCTTTCAAGGAGAAGCATATCAAACTATGATTAAATAGGGACGTCTCCGACTATGCATGCCATTCCTTAAACACTTCGCCAATACTGATCGAACATAAGGTCAAATCAATTCTCTCGTGATATTCAGTTGTCACGAAGGTAGAAGTATTACCCCGATTTGATTAAGTTAAATCAGTAGTTAAGAGGTAATATCATAAAGACTCAACCCTGTGACATAAAGTGCTTCCCTAGGTGTTTCCATGGAACTATCATAAATGACTGATCTGTTCTTGTTACTTAATCCTCTAACTTTTGCCTTGTAAGCATGGTGAAGATTTATCTGGATAAAATCCAGACTGGACGGCGGATGTCTTGTGTCCTCTCCAACACATAGTGAGGCCTTCAGTCGATCTTCTTGAGACTCCCGATAGCTTCTGGCTCTGCAGTTATTACAAGTTGGGTACCTTGACTACTCGCCTTGACATCAATAACCTTCCATATTTCTTTTTTAATGGTTGGATTTTGGATTGCTATCCCTTTTGGCTGATGGTTCCACAAATACACTAAGCATTCAAGCCATCAGCTTAACTGGTCTTGGGAGGTCCTTTCTGTCGACCACTTTGAAGTGGCAATCCTTAAATCATGGGATGACTTCTCCAGGTTGCAGCACTTCGATTTTCTTCTATAATGCCGCTTTAATTACCTTGGCCTGGACTTCAACGAGTTTGGTTACTGGGAACCCCTTGGCGACTATGTCCACTTTCAGGTGACTTTAAAGGGCCTGGCTATAATAAACTTTTGGACCTCTCTGCCGCATCTTTTTCTGTCCTCTGATATCATTCTGTGACCCGGGTAAAAAAATTTTGTATGGGATTGATCTAGGAAAACATATGGGAAATCGTATATATTTCGTCTCTCAGATAGTATAACAAAAGTATGGTATATGAGACGATCCCATACTCCATGTCTATTTGAGTTATGTATAGTGGATGTATAGCTTCAATCTAGCTAAAGTATAACAAGGTATAATCAAAGTATGGTAAAAGTATAGCTGAAGTATAGCTGAAGTACAGCTGAAGTATAGCTGATGTATAGCTGATGTATATCTGTAAAGTATAGCTCAAGTATTTCAGGAGTATGAATAAAGTATGCCTAAAGTATAGAATAAAAAGATAATATGAAATGAGTACGAGCGTTGTATTCTTGATGATGACATTGAACACCCTAAATACATTAAATAAGGGATCCAGAATCATGATTTTCGCAGCATGAAAAAAAGATATATTCATTGCAACTTCTAAATTTAGCAAAACTTAAGAAATTCTTCATATTATTAAAAATTTAACATAATGACTTTTATCTGAATAATAAATTAGTCAAAATTGTTCATGCAATAATAATGCTATGGTTAGGAATCAAAGATTACTGGATCTCTTACCCACATATAGAAAATAATAAGAATAATATAAGCTTCTTATTATATACATCTTCTTGCTTTAAGGAATCTCCATCTAGTTCAAAAAGTGAAGGGTTGAATTCTAACTTTGAAGTAGGTTTCGTGAGATAAATAATGAACGAATTTTGTTGAAAGTTAAAGAATTTATTAACTGGCTTCTTTATTACACTCGCGAACAATATTCGTTGCACACTTTTCTCAAGAAGTTATTTAAATCACGAAATTTTTAATTTGCGGACGATCTGTCACTTACGATTTAATATGTGTTATCCCGTTGCTATGATATCTTCAAAAACAAATGAACAGATATTGTATGCGATACTTTGGCCATACTCAAGTACAGATAAAGTATATCCTATGCTTCAACTATACTTAAGTATAGATGAAGTACATCCTATACATCAGCTACACTTAAGTATAGATGAAGTATATCATGTACTTCATATATACTTCATCTATACCTCATCTATACTTCAGCTATACTTTATCTAGACTTTAGCTATACTATTTCAATATACTTCAAGTATGGGATCGTCTTATTTACCGTGCATGTATTATACTTCCGAAAGTCAATGATTGATCAATCCCATACACTTTCAGAATTACACCCTTTTGGAATACCCGTCTGGCTAGTTGTTGCGTCTGATTGATTTAACAATTTGCATCTAAACCTCTTCCTAGCAGCTTCCGACAATCTAGCGCGTCGTGGTTTTTCCGTTTGGTTTGACCTTTCGGCATTCGTATTGTCAGTGTTAATTCCAGAGGGATCGTTCTCGACTCACCCTGGATGTATTTTTTTGTTGCTTGGAAAGACCTGATTTTGTTTCCACTATTAAGCTAAGGAGATAAAAGATCCGCCCTGCAGAGCCCCGAATGCACGGGAAAGTCTTGTTACTTGGAGAGGTCCTCCGGTATTCCCGAGAGGCGTTTAGGACAACTTCGTACCACTAGGTACCGAAGTGCCACGCGCACGGTAAATCCATACTTATTTCTCAGGGGGGGGGGGGGGCGAGCCACATTAAGGAAGAGACTCAACAAATATCCGTTCGTAGGCTACCACACAAACGGTATTTGAGTTTCATATTTGTTACATAACGATCACATATCCTTGTAACACTGTTCCGGAATTGTAACAAATCATGGAAAAACTCTGTTTGGCTGATTTTTGCTGTCGCCTGGAGTTGTGGAGAGTTAGACTTGGTTCTTTTTCTTTTGTTGATTGGTTCATTTCCGGAGGAGGGGTTGCACCTGAAAATAAAGCTGTAAGCTCTGCGCGTAGCTCGAAGGTCAGCGTCGAGCAGGTAGAATGGAACCTTTTCACACGACTTTGTATGCAATGGATTAGGGAATTTGTTTTGATTTCTGTAATTGTAACTTTCTTGAAGGTTCAGTTAGTTTAGTTAAGTCTTCGTAGTGAGAGGTTCCATTTTGTGTGTGTGAACGTGTCTCGTATTGGATTATGTTTAATTGCCATTGTGTGGATCGGATGCTATCACCTTGCCGTTGTGTGGATTATAGTGTGGCGGACTGGTAGTCATTCAGATGATTAATTCTCATTCCAATCTTAAGGTCTGTCATTTCTGTGTTATTTTTGTGATAGCTACTTGATTCTCGGCTTTTTCCTCCACTCTTCAAGTGGAGGTTTTTTATGCCATAAAATAAACTCTTTCCTTTGCAAGTAAAATTTGGCTGTAGTTATTTGAACCCCAATACGCTCCAGTAGCAATTAAGTGACTGACCAATGCTCAAATAAACTCTGTAACACCGTTATGGAACTGTTACGGCTAGATAACAGAACAAATTTACATCGTAACACTGTTACACATTTGTTAGGGCACAATTTTAAGAACAATTTCACTCTGTAACTCTGTTTCTAAATTGTTCTAAAAATATTTTTGGCATATAAAGCTGTTACAGAATTATTACAGATCTCTGACAGAACATGGTTCTGTAACGTTGTTACAGAACTACAGAACTACAGAACAATCTATCTAGTTGTCGTTTTTTTGTTTAGTTTGACCACGCAGCATTAGTATCGCCAGGGTTACTCCCAGTATTGTTAACTTCAAGTTTACTTGTTCACATTGTACAAGAAACAATTCAAATAGTTTTTTATACTGAATGAGATTGTAATCTCAAAATATACAAAACCTAAAGTCAGCATTACTACTTCAAATTGTGAAAAGAAAGATTACTAGAAACAAGCAGCTTCAATAACTATTCGGAATAGTACAGTTGAACATGTAAACTGTATGAATAACTAATTCACATAGTAAGCAAAGCATTGTGAGTTTGACTTTTGCAAGTGAGTTCGATCTCCTTTTTCGCATTGCAATAAGCACTGCGCGAGATTGTTAGCCCTACTATTTGAAATTGTGAGTAACTTCAGTGGCATAACTAGAAACGTGTAGGCCCTTTCCGAAAAATTTTTTAGGCGGTCCGCTTGAAATTAAAAAAGAAGGACGACTTTTAACTTGCTTATCAGTAAAACAACAGATTTTCGCTTCTCAATCTATAAGACAGACCACCCACTGACATTTCACAAAAGGAAATAAATTGTCAGAAACTATTTTATAATGGTTTCTCTTTTTTCATAATATTAGTTGAGATAATTTTTATAAATAAACATAGTATATAACTCTACTTTATACTTCGATACAGTTTTTTTTTGTTTTGTACCAAATTTTCAGAATATAAAAATATTATGAAAAATTATATATAAAAAAATACTTTTTTTTACATTACTTCTGCTATGGAATTTTTTGCTTATGATATTTTTAATTCCTTATAACAATAAAAATGATTGAGATCGTACTTGATTTAGCCACCCAGGTTCGAATATTATATTATTTGGAAGAATTTCTTTTAGTAGAATAATGCATTGTTTTCGACATATTTTTGGAATCAATAATTAAATAGTATATTATGCATCTAGGGAAAGAAAAAGTGCCTCTCCCCCTTGGCGCATAAGATATTTTTCATAACAAATGGATGATTTCAGACATTTCTCGAAATACAGTCATGATTTCAGTCCATATTAGATTTTGTATAATGAAGCATGAAATTAATGTTAACCTAATCTATGGTAATTTTAGAGGTGATTTATGGTAACTTATCATAGATTATCCAAAATTAATTTTTTTAAATTTCCGTAAATTTCCGGAAATTTATGAAAATATTCCATAAACTTCCGGAAATTTATGGAAAGTTCGGGTAATTTATGGTAATTTTACAGGTTAATATGGTAACTTACCATGGAATACCCAAAATTCATTTTTAAAAATTTCCATAAATTTCCGGAAATTTATGAAAAATGTCGGTCATTCATAGTAATTTTACAGGTGAATATGGTCACTTACCCAACATTCATTTTTTCAAATTTCCATAAATTTCCGGAAATTTATGAAAAATTCCGGTAATTTATGGTAATTTTACAGGTATATATGGTAACCTTCCATAAAAAACCGCAAAATTCTATTATCTGCAACCAAAATTTCCTCTCAGTTTATACCGTGAGTGGGCTGATAATCATAAAATGCGAGCTCATAGATGCATAATTTTCGTTATTCATCTCTGACGTCACTTTTGAGTCCCTAGTCCCTAGTCGCCTATGAAGCCCCGCTTCATAGGCGTAGAAAAGGCTGAAATCATGCATGTGTAAAAGAAAATTATTTGTAATACCATTTTAGTTCAAATTAATTTCCATATTTAAAGCAGTAATAATTTTTTCAACCTTTTCACATTGATGTTTGTAGAAATCAATATCATTTATTGAAAAAAAATTTTTTCTCATTTTCTTAAGATTTTCAACAAAAATAAAATCTACAATTCTACTGTGATTTCGCGATCTTTAATATTCGTTTCTTGAAACTGATTTTTTTTGTATTAAACAGTTTTTATTCTAATTCAGCATCCCCATATCTCATGAGAAAAATTTTATTTTTGCGAAAAATTTAAATTTGCATCACTGTTCAATGTTTGTTTCATCTTAAAATAGTGATTTCAATTTTGCATTTGATATATTATTACAATGTTTAAACTATTTTTTTATTCATACACATATCAGTTTAAATTAATGTTACGTTTCAAATGAAGTGAGATGATAATAAAGTAAAATTAAAAATTCCAAAGATTTCATTCGAAATCATTTTTTCAAGTCTTGATTTACAAAAATACAAAATATGTAGTTTTTAAAAATTGTAATTTTAATAATTTTATAATAATACATATAAATTACTAATAATATATTTACTGTGTGAGTTGATACTTTTAAGCAAAATATTTTTCCCTAGCTCGTTACAATTAATTAGATATCGCCTGTAAGAGATTAATTTAAAAAATTGTAAGTAGAGATTTATTTTCTTAGCTGACCACGTTTTTCTCAGAGAAACCGCTTGATCGAGACTTTGTCAGAAAAATCTAAGCGGTTCCGTAGCTCACTTGACTAAGGCGTGCGCTATATTTAGGTTTTAAGACAGGTTTTAGGTAGGCACGTAGGGTTCGATTCCCCAGCGGGGGCGATTTTTCAAAGCGTTTGAGCGTGCGATCATATGTGTAAGACTCTATGCGTGCGATTGTGTAAGAATAATCGTAAATTACATGCAGTAATCATATATAACATAATTTTTTTCCTCCTCAAATCGATCGACATTTTACATCATTTTTGTTTTGTATAGAATGCGTGCAGTGCATAAATACATATACACAAACGCGTTACGATGCGAAATCGGCAAAGTTACTCTTCACAGAAGGAAAGCTTACTACACGAAATAGTAACTTCTTCTCGCTGAGTATTGATGGTTACCAAGTGGTGCAGTGCATCCTACTATTTGAAATTGTTCATCCTACTCTTTTAAAGAGTCAGTTCAACATACCTATCCACTTTTTTCCGTGTAATATTTAAGCGCGATAATATGTTACAAATAATTCCGTGTTTCAGTATATTGTGAATGAATTATGAATCATGAATTTTGAGATTGAATAATTTCAAGCCAGTCTTATGGGTCACCAAAGAAAATCCCATAAGTGACAAATTTAAATTACACGTAATATTGCGGTTTATTGACGCTTTTTAAAAGTTTGTTGAAAATAGATAATCATTAATTGGTAATTCAAGACAACCCAGTGATTTGTTAACTAATATTCGATTGTTTAAACAATTTTAAATTGTTTAAATATATTTTTTTAGTTTAATCGCGAAATGAATATATTCTCTAGACTTTATGAGTTATTTAATCAATGATAACAATAAAATAATTTGTTTAAATAATTTTACAATCATTTTAATAATCACCATCGGCAATACCACGCTGAAAACACCAGTTCTCGTAAGATCACTGAAGTTAAGCAGCATTGGGCGCGGTTAGTACTTGGATGGGTGACCGTTCGGGAATACTGCGTGCTGTTGGCCTGTCACGGGTGTGGTGGACCCACACTGGTAGTATTTATCCACCTAGAAACACTACCCGAATCGGGTAGTGAGGCAATGAACTTTCAAGTTCGAACTGCTTATCAATTTTTTCTTGTTGTCCAAATATATGTTTTCCCTGAAAGAAAGCAGGAAAAACATTTTATCTCACTAAATTTTTCACAAATTTTAATATTTTTATGTACTTATTAGTTTAGTATGAATACTCGTAGATTTTCAAACAGATTTAAATTGTTTAAACTATTTTTTTGTTTACATATTTTATTTTTGCTATTTTTTGAAAGATTGGAATATTTTTATGTTCTACTTTGCTTTTTGGGAATACTCTAAAATGTTTGAACAAATTAAAATTTTTTAAACAATAAAATATCAGTAAAAAAATGATTGGGTATTCTATAATTACCGATTAATGATTATTTATTTTTGAAAAACTTTCAAAAAGCGTCAAGAAACCGCAATATTACGTAAAATTGAAATTAGTTATTATGAGCCTTTTTGTGGGGACCCATAAAAGTGGCTTAAAATTATTCAACTTCAAAATTTATGATTGATTCTTATTCTTTAACGAATTCTGAATAATATACTGAAACACGGAATCATTTGTAACATATTGTCGCGTTTAAATATTAGATTTACAAAAAGCTGACTTTTTCACATGTTAAATCAATGGGAAATTTCATCCTCTTTGCGCCACCCCTAAATATTAACCGATTTTGCTCAAATTTGGATTTTTTTGGGGGGTATCCAAACAAAACTTAGGGGTGAGAGCAGAGAAATTCAAGAAAAAAAATCCACCAAGTATAAATAAGAACCACCCTAGTGGTCACATTGAGTGGGATACACAATGAATATCCGTACGTAGGCAACCACACCAACATCGTAGGCCATTCCCGTCCCGATTCCAAACTGGATGTCGATCTGGCAGGGATATCGACCAACGGATCCAGCAAGCCCGTGTTAGTTAGGCTATTTCACCCTTCTACCATACTACAATCATATATACCAGGAAAGCCCGCTCATAGGAATCTTTTCATACATATCCGTACAGATGCAGGTCGAGGTTCGTTTGACCCCTTCTCTCACACGCTTAAGCCTCCCCATCAACTACAATGTCTCACAAAACAGGAAATATTAGTTACAAAATATTTCTAATACTAGACTTACATTAAAAGGCTAGCCTTTAAAAGAGTCAATTAACATATTTTTTCTGAACTATTCTAAATCTCTATTTGTAAATCCCCGTTTTGTAGCCTTGAGAAGCTTTACACTAGCTTCCACCCTATTTATGGCTTTTTCAAAGGAAAAATACAATTGTTCTCAAGAAGTTAATTTTTGTGAATACGATTCTTGAAGTTAACGCACATCAGCGGAGACCTCAGGGGTAACGGGGACAATAGGCTCGGTTTCGCTTTCGGATTACGCCTTAATATTTTTTTGTGATAGTTTTTCTCGCACTTGTTTTCCTAAACGCTTTTTTAGATTGCGTTTGTCGTTCCTATTGTTCGGGATGTTATGCATTTTCCAAATCATATTAGAATCCAAAAACAATGAAGAAAATTGCAAATAATAATTCTTTTCACAGAGAGCACAGAAGTAAGCCTACAATCGAAGTTCAGAGATTCGCTAAACAGCGAAATATGGCCAAGCAGGAGGGTGACTCGCCATACAAATACCCCAGCTAACACAGTTACTAGTCCGAATAGTCACATAATTGTAATAAGATTCAGAAAACCAGTCACTGGTGACTTCCCTGCTGGTCACCCAGTGACAATATATTTTCCATTCAAAGTAGTAACAAATTACAAGCGAAGCAGGTAACATTATCCCGCCATTGTAATCACATGCTTGTAACAAAGTGATGTTTGGAAACGCAACGTGCAATGACAGCTTAACCTCAAAATATACATATCGTTTCGGAATTATAATTATGAATACTTTTGCAAAAATGTTGGAAAGGATGACATAATTAAAGAATGTTGAAAGCAATACATTTTTGAAGGATGTTTGGTAATTATTTAAACAATCTTGATTTGCTTAAACAATTTTTTCCCCCTGTAAAGCGTGAAAAATTATTACTTTCTGGAATTAATGACACAATTAAAGCAATTTAAGAGTTATATTTTTTTTCTACAGAATATTTAGCAATTTTTAAAATAATTTTTATTTTTTTAAGCAATTTTTGTTTGTTCAAAAATGTTTGTTGATGCTTATTACCCGAAATTCATTTGAAAAATTATTCAGTTTAACGAATATATGATCTGAAAAAATAACTACTCATAACAGACTGCAAAAATGGTTTATATTAATGATTATTAATTGTTTAAATAATTTCAAAGTATCTTAAGCAAAGAAATATTATTCTTAAAATTCGTTAATTTTGTCATTAATTGCTGAAAAGAATAGATGTTCTCGATTTGCAGAGAAAAAATTTTGTTAACAAATAAAAATTATTTAAAAAATTACTAAATATTCTGTAGAAAAAAAATATTACTCTTAAATTGCTTTAATTGTGTCATTAATTCCAGAAAGTAATAATTCTTCACGCTTTACAGGGGGAAAAATTGTTTAGACAAGTCAAAATTGTTTAAATAATAACCAAACATCCTTCAAAAATGTATTGCTTTCAACATTCTTTAATCGTGTCATTGTTTGCAGCAAATAATAACTTTTTACAGTTTTAGGGGGAAAAAATTGTTTAAACAAATGAAAATTGTTTAAATAATTACCAAATAAGTTAAACAAGAACTACTACTCTTGACATTCATCAACTTTGTACGATTTATTCTGAAAGATAATAACTTTTCACGATTTACAGAGGGAAAAAAATTGTTTAAACAAATATTAATTGTTTAAACAATTTAAAATTATTTAAAATATAATTTAAAACTCGTCACTTATCGATTAAAAATAATTCATGTTGAAATTTTTTTTTCGAATACCGTCTTTAGCCTGAATTTGATAGAAAACTGCTATTTTGCATTTTTTGAGGCATTTTCCGGGCACAATTAAAGGGGTTCAGGTGTGTCAAAATTAAAAGCTATTGGGTGGAAATTATTCCTTAAATACTCCTCAAGAGGTGACAATACTTTAATTGACAAAAAATGTATAACAAGTACTTCTTTTTTCCATTTTTTTTTTAATCGAGCTTTTCCCATTTAAAACCCCATGTTAATTACTTAGTTTTCGACAAATATTCAAGAACGTGCGCCATGACATGGCGTGCCTAACACCCGTGAGTCTGAGCTCTACGTTTTTAATTATTTCTCGAAAAGTAAGGGAGATCCCATTTTTATATTCAAGGGACTTTTAGAGCACATTGTAAGCTATCTATAACAAAAAATTTTTAATTAAAAATAGATTTTTTTCTAATTTAGTTTCAAATTTTGTTTTTAAAAAATACAACAAGTTTTTGAATCTTTTCGAAAAATATTTCTTTAAAACTGCGTCTGATTGTAAATACTTAAAAAGCTTCATCGTAATAATATTAAAATCATCAACGCTTAATAGAAATTACTAATAATAAATAACATTTTTTAGATGGTTTGACGTGAAATTTCTTAAAAGTTAATTTTATGAAATAAAAATTAAGTTTTTTGTAATATTTTGTTGTTTTCTTCACTATTTATAGTTATTAAAAAAATTCTCCCCTTGAATCCTTCAAAATTAATTAGTCATACAATGCTTGTAGTAATTTTTATGTGTAATTTTGATAATTTCATCGTTAATTATAGTTTAAGAAACGTATGCGCTACAAGCAAAAATATCAACCAAATTTTCCAAAATCAAGGTAAAAGCTATTTACGTTTACACTTTTAAATTGTGCGGGAACTCACAGAGCCAATGAATGCCTATTACTTGCGCATGCGCACAAAGTTTTTCGTCCAGTAAGATCGCTGCCGGCTGTTACCACCATGTTACTAGTCTGACAGGGAACGGTTGCAAACAAGCCTCCCTAGTAAACTACGGCGATTATGCAGTTACCTGCTAGGAGACTGGTATACAAGTAACAATTCCTCTGATAACATGTGATCATTCAGGAACCTTTCGGGATGGTAACAGGTTAGCTGGGACGCTGTGTCAGTTTTGTAAAGGACGGCAGAAAATGAAACACTGGCGCCACTAGCGCGACGCCCTACATTTGAATTAGAGTTGATTAGAATCATGGGAGATTTAGTATTTTTCGCCGTTTTTGTAATATTTTTGACGTTTGTGGATAATTTAAAAACTTTCAGCTTTAATTGAGCAAGGATTAACTGTTTCTCGAATTGAAAAGATACCTAGGATTAAAAAATAGACCTTGCATACACTGGAAATGTCGGTTTTTAATTTTCAAGTAGAGTAAAATGGTACAATATAAAGATTATGTCTTTAACGTTTGAAACAAATCAACTAAATGTTCAGAAATGACAATATAAAAAGTAGTTTTCCTATTTTGAAGGGGTTTTATACAGTTATTTTGAGGGATTTTGAAATTTTTTGTTGCCAATGTTGATAAAATTTCATTAGAATAGACTACATAGGATCTATTACTATATATTTTTGGGTACTTTTTTATTAAAAAGTTTAAAAAACTGGGGGAGACATGGCCGCTGCCGCAAAAGACGTTTTTTTTTTATTTGCAGTGAGCATGAAATTTTCTAAAACCCTTCGTCCAGGAACTGCGTATAGGAATATAATCTCAGTTTTTAAAACTTTTTAACAGAAAAGTACCAAAAATATATAGTAATAGATCATATGTAGTCTATTTTAATGAAATTTTATCAATATTGCAAAATAAAAGTCAATTATAAAACTTTTTGAATTTTCTTACAAAATCAAAAATTCAAATTTTGACCCCATGAAACATATGAAAAGTAAAATCAAAAATTACAATTTGCTTTCAGACTATGCAAGATACGAAAAAAGATGATGAGACGAAAATTATCTATCCAAGAAAGATCTACACATTTTTTGTTAATTATTTTTGTATAGGACACGCAGTTTCTGTTTTAATCGTAAAAAATGACATTACAAAATAAACAAAAAATAAAATTTGTTCATTCTCATCCTAATGAGAAAGAATTGCTCGATTTTTTGGAAGCATTTTCAGTAAGTTAAACCGAAACTCGTTCTTTAAGCAACTAAGCGCTTTTCTTTGGACTTCAAAAAAGTGTGTGGGTATTGTAATAAGAATGTGTTCCTTAGGGCCAATGGAGCCTTAAGTAAATAAACTTCCTTTTTAATCTAAAATAAAAACAAATTTAACAATCACTTAAAACGTAGAGGTTTTGTCTAATTGATAATATTTGCATGTAAATTTCTTCTTTTTATTTAAGCCGGACAGTGCTCCCAAACTTGCTCACCAACCGCACTGCGCATGCGACAGGCTGAATTTCTGAATGGCTGCATAGCGCGGGCTTATTTAAAATGTTCGAAATATGCAAATTAATTGTTTTAAACAAATAATAATTAGAAAATGCATAAAAATACATTTTGCATTGCAAAATAAACTTTCGCAGTCATAGATATAATAATAACATGATTTCACTGCTGAAATCTTTCTTCGATGTCCGAAGGAATAATGCGTTTTCAACAGAGAAATCAAATAATTATTATATTTATGACTGCAAAAGTATATTTTACGATGAAAAATGTATTTTAATGCATTTTATAATTATTATTTGTTTAAAACAATTAATTTGCATATTTTAAACATTTTAAGTAAGCGCGCGCTATGCAGCCAATCATAAATTCGGCACGACGCATGCGCAGTGCGGTTGGGGAGCAAGATTGGGAGCACTGAAGCCGGACACGATGTGTGGAAACCGAAAAAAGCCGAGCGCGAAGCGCGAGGCAAAAAGTATCCGAGCGCGTAGCGCGATGAAGCGCGAGTTAAATATATTATCGAGTGCGATAATATAATTTGCATATTGACTACTTTATGTAAAGTAAATGAAAAGAAAAAGAAATTGACTACACAAGTCATTTAAGAACAAAAGAATACGATATTCAAGGAAATCCGACTAAAAATGTTTCTAAGGTAAATACACCTCTTTGCGTCCGTGTAAGGGTTACGGCAGAATTTAAGAACAATAAACAAGTGTAATACATTCCGATTCGCTAAAAAACTATTACTGATCTAAGAACATATATTATTCTATAGGAAAAAAAAAATTTTTTGAACAAATTGCTATAAATTGCACTGGAAAAATCGAAAATCACGCAAAGCTGTTATTGTACGTCGTTGCGACCGCCTGATTCGTTTATGGATGTATTTGCGTCCGTGCGGTGCCCCTAATTGCGACCGGATGCAAACTGGTAGTTGTAACATTTTATAATGAATAAGAATAATATAATAAATAAATAAATTTGATAATGTGATAATGAATCGTTCGGTCGTAAATAGGGACAGAATTTGCAGGAACCCATTTGCATTCGCTCTTCAAAGATTATGATAGACTCGAATTACTCCGATAAAGCTTACGTCACTTCATAAGTTTTACCGCGGGGGAAAAACAGTGCATATCGAAAGAGAAATATTTTTCACATCACTTACGACAATTTTTAGCATAAATACACTAACAAGTCAATTGTCTCGAATATTTTGAACATACGGTCGCACGCATGTACATCCAAATTTTCTTGTACCACTTAGCGACTATTGTAAAAAATAAATAACTCACTGATAATTCGCATGATGAAATCGGATTTTTGAATAGCTTATTGATCTGGATTGCACACGATACTTGACTCACCTGGTAATTATTTCTCCAGATCCGCAAAAATGACAAAATTGACAGTCCGTTTCGCAGTTCGCTCTACTAAGAATTTTCTCTCTGCGCACTGGTAAACATAAATGGCCACTTACGGCGCGCAACATGAAAAATGAAATTCATATCATATTTCTAAATTTCGATAAAACACATATTTGAATGGACGCGTATGTAGAGTATTGTCAATAGAATAAAATAAATACTCTGCATGAACCAATAAACATAATAATTCATTAAATGTACTATTTTTAATCAGATTAGGACGCAAATAGAAGTACGGACGCAAAGAGGTGCATTTACCTTACGTGGAGAATGTAGAATAACTTGCAAAAAAAAATTTTCTCTCAAGAGAACAAAAGTACAATTTATTTATAAAGAATTGGTAATTTTTTGAACAAATTAAATCTTTTTATATTCAGAAGAAAAAATTTTGGAATTTCAACGTGAGAATCGTAAAATCCGTTTAACCGTTCACGAGAAAAATGTTGATCCTGTTGTAAAATCAAACTACCATTTATAATAACTTCTGAAAAACAATTTCGTTTGCGACCAAACCCTGGGTAAATCTTTTCGAATATAATAGCTTTCAAAAATTCATTTGACAGCAAAAAAAGCGACCTGCGATTTATCAAAGCCTACTTGGGATAATTTGATCCAAACCAAAAATTCAAACTCGAATTTAAAAAAAAAAAAACTAGTAAGCGGAAAATTCCAATCAATGCAGATTTTGACTATGACTACATTTTACCAATACTACAATGCTATATGGGTCGCTTTTTTGGCTCCACACATTTTTTTGTGTGCATTTAGTATACATAAGGCAATTTATGAATTTTGCAAAAATAACTTATCACTGATCTGCTTCTAAATGCTACCGCTTAATTGTTGAATGGGAAAAGCAATGAACTTTCCTTCTTTATTTTCGATCGAATCAAGCCGGTGAGATTTTTCGTATGTCGTATGTCGCACGAAGAACACGCTAATACCTATCTTTCCTTAACCCTTATGTCAACACCCGGGTACCCGGGTACCCACTTCCGTACTCACTCAAAAAAATTTTCACGTTCCCTACGGAATTCGCTCTTGAGCGTCTAGATCGCCGCGATTTAACTTTTTTGCAATGGAATAGGATAGTGCAAAAAAAATTTTAGGCCTTATACAGATGAAACTATCAAGCTCGAACTTCAGGTACTTGATTTCAACACCCAAACGTTTTTAAATCAAAGTTGGAATTTTTTATTGTTTTTTAATATTATAATTACTATAATGAATACTGAGTTGACTTTACCAAGAGATTTTACAATAGATTTTATAAAGAATTTCCAAAGCAAATAGAATTTTATATATAAATCATTGTTAATACATGAAAATAATCCTTTTTATTCACAACTCTTAAATTTACACAAAATCCGGACACTTGTTTTTTTACCAAAAACGTGTTGTAATGTTAGCTTCAGCTGAAGCCACAACTCCGGTATGCGAAACTCGGAAACTATTAGTGGTATTCAATTATTTTTTGTGCAGGAATTTGGTGCTTATTCAGTGCTATTTCATGCCGCAAAAATTAAATTTTGCTGCCGGTCATTTTGGTCAAAAACATGTAGTAATGCTGGCTTCAGGTGACTCTGGTACGTGCAATCTGGAAACGATTAGTGGTATCAAATTCTTCTTTGTGCAGGAATTTATTGCTCATTTAGTGCTAATTTATGCTGCAAAAATTAAATTTTGTGCCCGGAAATTTTGGTCAAAGACATGTAATGCTGGCTTCAAGTCAGTCTGGTATGTGGAACTTGGAAACTATTAGTCGTATCAAATTCTCATTTTTGCAAGAATTTACTGCTTAGTTTATGCTAATATATATGGAAAATAAAGAAAAAAAATGTTATACCACTAATAGTTTCCTATAGTTTTACACGCCAGAGTCACCTGAAGCTAGCATTCCATTGTTTTTGACCCAAATTTCCGGGCACAAAATTTGATTTTTGCTGCATAAATTAGCACCAAATAAGCACTTAATTCCTTTACAAATAAGAATTTGATACCACTAATAGTTTCCTAGTTTTACACGCCAGAGTCACCTGAAGCTAGCATTACACGTTTTTGATAAAAATTTCCGGGCACAATTTTTGCGGCACAAATTACCACCAAATTGGCACTGAATTCCTTTACAAAGAAGAATTTGATAACCACTAATAGTTTCCGAGTTTTACACGCCAGAGTAACCTGAAGCTAGCATTACATGTTTTTGACAAAAATTACTGGGCAAATCATTTTATTTCTGCAGCATAAATTAGCACTAAATAAGCACTAAATTACCGCACAATGCCCATATCGATATGACAATGTTGTAATTCCAGCCTCCGGGACCTAAATTTTATGCTTTGCAAAATGAAAGCACTATCAGAAATATGGCAAATTTTTCATTGATGTAACTAAGTACGAAGCATTTTATTTATCTTATTTGTTAAATTCGGATTGTGATAGTTCTTCCATTTTTCAATAACGTGTCACTAAGTCAACTTATCTCACATAAAATTACACTCGTAATATGAGTGTTTCGCATTATTGAAAAAGAACGACATAAGCATTTCGGTGAGTGGGTACCCAGGTACCCTGGGTGTTGACGAACGTGGTATTTTTTGGGTGTTGACATAAGGGTTAAATTCATATATTTTTGGGCAAATAAATTCGAGTCGTTCAGTCCCATTACCAAAACAAAAACGTTATAATTTGTTGACTGGAATAGGAAGTATTGACGTGTTACGGACTTAGGGCCAATTTCACCAACTCTAATTAAATACATTGTTAGCTAATAATGATTATTTTTTAATCGAGATTTTAATCACGAATAAACTGTAATGCCTTCCACCATGGACATTTCAGCACTGATTAGCTAATGATATACCCCTTTTGTGGTAACTCCGATATTTTTTTGTATCGGCGATTCTGATTGGCCGCTATAATAAGGACGTTTGACATACGTTTCTTGCACGCGCACGATACAAGCTGATACCGACATTAACCAAGAAAAGTGACATTCAGCAGAATTCTTTTTTGTCAACAAGTGGAATAACTTTGCGTGCATGTGATATATTAAAATAATGTTAAAAGTTTTCATCACAATTTTAGTTCGAAAACCAATAATGTAAATTATAAAGGCATTATTAGTGATTAATTAGAGACGTTCAGAAATATTTGATGCATATATGAAAAACATACAAGAAGGAAGCTTCATGACGCGCACTGCGATGTTACATTGGTTAAATATTTATTTTCAGCATTGTGAAGTGGATTTATGCTATTGGATTCTTATTTCGTCAAGTTATATATTTCACATACATTGTTTTTAAAACCGCATTATCTCTTCCAAAGATGTGAAAGAAACCGTAGGTAAGGAAAGTGAGGTTATAGGAACACAATTCACACTTTATGGACTTTATGCCTCAAGGTACTGATTGAATTAGGCTAATCAAGGATCAAAATCATTATCAGAGTTCGTGAAATCGGCCCTTAATCCTCACCAATGCATTGATCGCAATTTTTGCCATTTTGCAGAATGCTGGTATTGACATTTCTGTACCTGCGGAGCAGGAATCTCGTCAATATTTAGCGAGACTAAAAAATTCAGAGTTTTCTATGTCTGTCATAATTAATTTTCAATTCACATAAGAAATGATTGCAGATTAAAATTTGCAATCAGAAATTGCACGTGGTTTTGTTTTAACGCTTCCACGTGCGTGGGCTGTGATGCAGTGTAGTAACGTGCAGGGCCGGCCTTAGGGGTTTTAACGCCCTGGGCAAAAAGAAAGTTCGGCGCCTCTTCCCCGCCCCCCAATAATTGAATATATAATAATTATTAAATGTGCCGTTAAATTAAATTTCGCAAAATAGGTTACTGATAATTGAAAAATTATTGTTTGATTATATCAAGGAATTCAATATTCAAATCTTCATTATAAATATATACAAATAATTATAAACATACATATTATATACATATACATACACAACATACATTCCTACATACTTGTAGGTAGAAGGTTTACCACAGTTGCATTCGATACCTACACAGTAAGAAGAAAATCTTGAAGTCCGCCCATTTAGCGACAGAATTCAGGGTGTGATCAAAAGAAGAACGCAACGGCGGTAAGGTCAGCGTTAGCCCAAAAACTTAAAAATCCACACGATTTGCTAAAAAAAGTGCGTCATCCTTGGTTCACAAAGTAAGATCTAGAATGCGGATATTGAGGTAGTCATGACAGACAGTACGTCGATCAAGATGAATTTACGTCTGCAGTGGACTGAATTCAGAAAAGTAAATGCGTTTTATTTTATTTTATTTTTTTCGTTTTCGAGCATACTTCACTATCCGCCAACACAGACTGACTTTACATTTACCTCAATATCATAAAGTAAGTTACCTAGTGAATTTAAGGCAATCCTGAAATTGAATCAAATTAAATTGTAAGGTTTTCTTTTTACTGTGTATTATTGGTGCTTTGTATAACGAATAGTCAAATAAATTTTATTTTTGGAGCGTTCGCTCTTCCAAATTCTTCGATGACATCAGAAAGATCTATTTCGCAGAAATAATTTGAAGGGCAAAACCGCAGAAGGGCGTAAGTGCCAAAACCTGAGTTTTTCAGGAGAAGCAAAAAACTGTTTATCTTTCGCGAAATTACTTTTAAACAAATAAACGCGAAAACGGTTCGAGGTACTGCTAGGCTTCATCGAACCGTGTAACGAAAATTTTGAAAGGAGCAATCATCCCCGAGAAAACCTTTGTCGAAGTGACGACATGTTACAAAAAAACTTCAATTTTCACTCATGAAAAGTAACGTAACTATTTTATTTTTGAAATAAAAAAAAACACAAGAAAGTACCTTCGAGCTATTGGTTATCTCTATTGAATCGTGAAAAGAGGGCTTCAAAAAAAATAACCAGGTGCGAGGAAACCCTTGTAAAATAGCATCGCATCCTAAAAATCCAAATTTCGACACCTAAAAAGTTGCGTAACTGTTTTATTTTTGCATTTAGAGAAAAAACAAGAGAATACTTTAGAGCTATTACTTAACTCTATCAAAATGCGAAATAAAGATCCTTGAAGAAGCAGTCATATCCGAGAGAATCCCTTATCAATGGTGCAGGGCGTCCCAAAAAACGAAAATGTGGACACACAAATTGAATTGTGGAAAGAACAGGCAAAAATATTAAATCACTTTAAAAACAAAAATATCAAACATGGATTTTGACCCACTCCTAAATCGAACCGGACCATAATCTTTTACGGAAATATGAGAGAGGTGAAAAACATTATTTTAGGCCAATAAACAGCATTCCCAAAATTTGGCACTTCCACCCTTCTGCGGTGTTGCCCTTCATTTAATAATTACTCAAACAATACCTATTTCTACAAGTACACACATATGTGTAAAAATCAGAAAATTTTCAGTATCATGTAAACTATTTCTGTTATATTTATTCGGAAAATATTTATATTTTTCATTTACCAGTCGTCGAAAGATATTGTTCAAACAAATTTGCAATTTTCTGTGAATCCTCTGCCGCTTGAAGTTTTCTTTTGCAATTTGCTGAACCGGATGCTTTCTTTTTGGGCAGCATGTCGAAAGAGAAGAATTTTTCGAAGAACCTTGTGTCTCCATTGAGGAAGGAACGACAAATAAGTAAGGCGGTACAGAACTTGCATATACACCATTCGAAGTAGGGCTATTAGTGGAGGAAGATTCACTAGAAGTAGCAATATAGCATCGGTAACATAATTGCGTTCATCTTAAGTTTGAGTCTCTATGAATCTCTGAAATTAGGGACCCCAGTTGGATTTTTAAAGTCAAACTTTATAGAAATAAATCAAAATTATCCTCACTCTGTCCAGCGAAAGACCATGAGGCTACTATGTATAGGTAGTTACAGCTAGTGCTTCATTAAATATATTATGTTTAAAAAGTTTGAGATTTCTATATTTGGTCTATAATGGCGAGAGATGATTGAAAAATCCTGTTTGGAAGAAAATAGAATAAGACACGCCCACGACGATTGGGTTTGTGTGAATCGAAGGTAAGCTCTTGTCGGAAATTTATTGTCTCCCATTAGACGAAGTTTTATAGTCATGTCATTTTGGATAATTATTCCGGAAATGAATAGGCTTAATCCCTATTGCAGCGTCCCCCTGGATGCAGCGCCCTGGGCTGTGGTCCCGGTCGCCCACCCCAAAGACCGGCACTGGTAACGTGGAAACAAACGATGAGAATGAGAAGAACAGCGCGGACGAAGAAAGTAACGTGGAGGAAAACGAGAATGAGAACAACGCGGAGGAATCACACGAAAGACAAGAAAATCGACCTTCTTGTGAATAAGATCGCCTAGTGCCATCCCTGCGATGACATGAGGGTAGAAGACTTTATACGGCCATTAAAAAGGGCACGTGACAGGTGCTCTCAACCCTTCTTGCTGTTAGACTTCGGTTTAGCAGAAAGGATCACACAACATGCAGAAGGGGCACTTGGGTACTTAGAAATGAACAATTTTGACACTCTTCTTGATGCCCTGAGAAAAAATTTTAATCTGACAGGTTCAGTTTCTGCCCTTAGATCTAAATTGGAATACCTCGGACACGTTATCACCAAAGATGGAGTAAAACCAAATCCATCAAAGTTAGAAGCAGTACAAAATTTCAGACAGCCTAGAAATGTAAAAGAAATCCAATCATTCTTAGGACTAGCTGGCTATTATCGAAAATTTGTACGGAATTTCTCATGCATAGTGGAACCTTTGACAGAGCTAACGAAAAAAGATACAGTATTAAGCTGGTCACTAGAATGTGAAGAGAGCTTTGAGCTTTTAAAAAATAAACTTTGTGAAGCTCCAGTGCTAAGATGCCCCGACTACTGAAAAGAGTTTCTTTTAACAACCGAAGCCAGCAACAAAGGTCTAGGGGCAATTATGTCCCAAGAAGGACACCCATGCTGTTACATTTCAAGAACCGAGAAGTAACTACTAGCCATCGTTTGGGCAGTTAAACGACTCAGGCAGTATCTGCTAGGAAAAAAATTTTAAATTCAAACTGACCGCCAAGGTCTGACATTGTTAAATAACGTCAAAGATCCTTTGTCCAGATTACTAAGATGGAGATTCAGATTAAAAGAATATGAATATGGAATCCAGTACGTAAAAGGGAAGGAGAACAAAGCTGCTGACTGTCTATCACGAATGTTTCTAATCACGGATCCTTCAGATGAAGATGAAGATGAAGGCCAGTTCCACTGTGCATTATACAAGCGCTCCAACCCATGAGGTTATAACGGAAATACATATACCTGAAAAAATACCACTATCTGCAAATGTACCACTACGAATTAAAAATAGAAGAGTTATATTTTAGGGTCTAAAGTCTGTCTAAACGGGGTGGTGTAAGGAACGTATAAGAATGTGGGAAATGTAGTGTAGAAGAATGTGGAAAGTCAGGTTTAGTCTACCGCTGTCCTCTGAACTCCCTCCACAATATATTGTGGGACCGGTCTAGACGACCTGTAGCATAAGGGACGTTAGTCAGTCTTTCGGCCTCCCTCACCCAGAATTGTATCGTCTTAGAAACTAAGAGACAAAATAAAGAATACCTTCACGGATAAAAAGGTAACAAAGTGAAATCATTACCCTCACCCTGTTACATATGTACGTTTCTCTTTTTCTCTAATGATATATTTAACATAGGTTGTTCTTTCAGTAGATTCATCCATTCATGCGCGCATTCTATAGAACTATGATATTTTATATAGGAAGTCAAAATGGTCGAATTCCAGTAATTTAGTTTAACTTTTTGAAGAAACTGAAATCTTAGAATATCGGTATCCTATTTGATTTAATTGAGCATTATTCTTGCTCTAGGAGGGTTTTAATTCCACCATTAAGAACGTTCTTAGTTCATTTTTTAAATTTGGATGGAGAATCTTTTCTTAATCTTGACACCATTTCGTTACAGAGTTAAATTTATTTTTATTTTAGACTGAAAAGGAACTTTATTTACTTAAGGTTAAATCGACCTTAAGGAATACATTCTCATCCAGACACCCGCGCTTCGCGCTCGATATTTGGTTTGAACGTCATTTGAACCTTTCGTTTCAAGCTCGGTTCTGTGCAGCGTATGATAAAAACCAAAAAGTTTGAGCACACTTACGGCACACGATTTAATCGTCGCGCTTCGCGCTTCGAAATTGATTGATCGCGCACTTTGTGTTTCGCGTTACATGTTCTTTATATACAAATTACTACATTTGTTTTTGATTTCAAATAAAGAATAATGATATAATTTAGGGGACAAATTTTATTAGTTAAAATGTTATTTTAGCTTGTGCCGTTTTTCAAAAAAGTTAATTTTTTTCATTTTGAATGTATTCTTATAACCAAAATTGAGTAGATCTTTTTTGGATGCATATTGTTTGTTCATTCGTCTATTTCCGTACCTTGCATCGTTTTTGCAAAAATTTTATTTTTTTTACTTTCAATGTTATTTTAACGAATAAAACAAAAACTAGGCATCCTATCGAAACATGATTCATAACAAATTTATACGTCGTTTTTCGTTGAACAAATTTTGGCCCTTTATTTTTTTCGTAGCTTGTGTTATTCGCCTAAAAATTCAATTTTTCTATTTTCATTGCTGTTTCTTACGAATTAAATAAAAACTACGCATCATAACAAAAAGTGAATGATAACAAATTTGTAGATCTTTTTTACGTGCACAATTTTGTCTGATTCATCTTTTGTCGTATCTTGAATAGTTTGACAGCAAAATGGAATTTTTTATTTTTCTTTATTTTTTTGTGCGATCAAAATTTGAATTTTTGATTTTTAAAAAAATTCGAAAAGTGGTTGTGAAAATATTGTAGGGTTTTCAAAAAGCTACGCTTTTCTCTTCTTGACTTTTTTCATATCGTACGTTTTTTTGCTTAAAATGTTCATGTTCGTTGGTTTTTCATAATTTACAAAATGCTATAACTCTGGTAATTTTTTTTTATCAGAAAAATTCATTATGGTATTTTGTTCGTCTTTTTTAGTACTACTAATAACCGTACATAGAATTTTTAAATCTTGAAAAAGTGACCTCAAAATTTTTCAAAATGTGCTCAGTTTTTGAATTTCAATCCAAAATAGCTGGCTAACAAAATTCACCTTGATTTTAGGACACTTGAATAGTATGCCAAAGGCCAATCCAATCTATTAACTTTTGGAAGGTTATCGTGCTAACAACCTAAAAATCTACAAGTAACAGACTAAAAGACATACAGACAGACATTTGGTAAAAACCCGTTTTTTAGGTTCAGTGGGTCTCAAAAGGTGGACATTCGACAAAAACGGGTGGAGAGGGGGGTCAAATTTTACACAAATAGATTACCTTCTTATTATAGGATGAGAATGTAAAAAATCGAAATTTACAACCAAAAGTTTCTCCGATAGCGGCCCCACAGATAGTGAACATGTCAGTCACTAGATATATACGTATTTATATGGAATGAAAGTTATTATAAACGATAGCATGAACACTTGGACAGTGGCGACTCAAATAAACAGCAAGCGTTATTTTTGAATGAACGTTATCTACGGAAATCAGAACATAAATTTGATTACGTCTAGCAGCAACCTTTTCTTCGATATCGTTGTTTATAGGTTATTGCAATTGCTACTTCTATATGTTTTAAGGATTAACCTGGAATGATACATTGTGATGAAAGAAGACTCAGAACATGGGTTGCAACAATGCTGATATAAAATACAATCACGCGTTTTTCATAAGAAAAATGATCAAGTTATATCAACAGACTGAAAATTCATTAAACCTAAAAAATAGGCTTTTCATTCGCGTAACTTTATAGGTGATTATGAATGTTCCAGATATAAAGCAATCTCAATTATTTTTTTCACTCAACCCAAATAGAGTTTTTACATTTTTTTATCACATGTACGGTATAAATCGGACAATACTATATTATATATATATAATATTTATATTTATATTATATATTTGATTTATTATTATTTTTATTTATTTTTTATTGTATATATTATTTATTATATATTATATATTATACATATTATATATTATCCATTATTATTATTATTTATTTATTTTAAATAAATATATATTATAAATTTATATTATATTATCTTCGGTTTCGGTTTTGATTACTTTGAAATAGAACTGGCGGGCCTATGACAAAGCCACCAAACGCGTCCTTGGACAAATGTCAGGGATGGTCCCGAAGGAATAACCGCTACGCGAAGGCGTAATAATCATGTTGAAAGCTGAACGGCACCTGGGTAAGGTGTCTTAAACGGTGACTCTGGGATACCGGCGACCTCTCAGAGTATCAGATGCGGTTGAAAACGATCGAACGCGTAGAGCACCCGACAATGGGTCGGCAAACAATGCCGACCATCCTAGAGTTCGGGGTGCTGAAAATAATTTAGATGGAAACACGACGACGAACCGGTGAAACGCTCACATTGAGTGGACGGATCAACTCAAGGATGAGGTGCTGGACTGCTACGATACCAGCATTATCCCTGTTCGCGGAGGCTTTATGGCGCGTATGCACCCTCTGTGGTGCCAGAAACACCCAGACCTCCAGCACGTTTCGCATCAGTCTTTGCAAAATTAAGCCGACTACCTCCGGAAAAATAGATATGTACGCGGAACGCTTCCCCAAACGCTGCTTGACCAAGCTGCAGACGAAGATGAAGAAGCGACATTATGACCAGCCGCAAAAGGCAGGAACCTTCTGAGAGATGATCGCGATTTCAGTACAAGAACGAACATCAACATGCAAGTTCCCCCAAAGCCCCAAGATCTGGCTGAAATGGATGCCTCCCTTCATGGAGATATCTCGCAAGAGTACGACCTCTGGACCATCAATTGCACAGTTTGTGGTGCTCCGAGAGCTTTGGCTGATTGAAATCGAAGGCTAAAACCGACGATAGACCAAAGAACAAAGGACGCTTGCATCAACTGAACAAGAAGATTGGATGGACAAAACAGAATGCGTCCCGTGTTCATTGTGTGATTGACTACATAAAATCCGGTAGACCGTTCACGGCAAGGGTTCGAAATTACGCCCAAGAACTAAGGATCTTGAATCACACACTAAAAAAGTCAAAGCTGCTGACAATCAAGCAGCATATTGTTGACAAATACGGCTGGTATTTGACACAAGGAGGAGAACACAGGAGAGGGAAAGATGGATCAGGGAGAATCAACAGTTTCTCGCTGACCCATCGCGCCTCTTCAACGATCTCTCTGTTTCTGTAAAAAATCCACCCAAGCCCAAGGAAGTAGAGACTTTTCGAAGAGAGGTGTACAAGATCCAGAAAACACTAGAGTTGAAAGAAGATACTGACAACATCATCCGCTTCAAGGAGTTTTGCGACAACCTCATAAAATCTGAAGAGGAATGTCCATCAGTCACTGCCGAAGAGGTGAAAAAAGCACGTAGAGGCACGAAGAACTTCTCCGCTGCTGGACCAGATTGCATCAAGAACTTCTGGTGGAAGAAGTTTACTTTTACACGCCAACATTTGGCCCGCATATTCACCTCATATTTAAAGTCGGAAAAGCCCATTCCAAAGTGGCTGGTATTAGGACGCACTATACTCCTGCCGAAAAAGGCAACTAGTCCAACCCACAGAATAACAGACGAATAACTTGTTCGAATACACTGTATAAGATCTTTACAGCTGTCCTGAAGAACAGGATTGTTCGATGAATTGAGCCTGTATAGCGAGAGATGTACGAACAACGTGGCTCGAAAAAAGGTGTAGCAGGCTGTTGAGAGATCCTGCTAATTGACAGGTGTGTCTGTAGAGACGCTGCAGCCCATCAGCGCATCCTGTAAAGGGGCTGGATTGACTACCGAAAAGCTTTCGATTCAACCCCTCATAGGCTTATCATCTGTCTGTTGGAAAGCTTGAAGGTACATCCACACATAGCGAAATGCATAGAGAGATTGATGTCTCTTTGGAAAACTAGATTTACTATCTCATCTAAAAATTATCGCGTGACAACGCACAACGTCACCTTCCAGAGGGGCGTTTTTCAAGGCGATTTTTTTTGCATCACACTTCTGCCTCTATCCTTGGCACTAAGAAATTCTCCTGGATACCTCTGTAGCGGAACTAATCAGCGTGAGCATAAGGTCACTCATGTATTTCATATGGACGACCTGAAAATCTATGCCTCTGGTAAGAGAAAGCTTCAAACTGCTATGAATATCGTCAAGAACTACACAGGAGAGATTGGGATGGATTTTGGTTTGGACAAGTATGCCAAAATTAATCTGAAGGAGGGAAAGATGACTGGCGTTCCCAAGGACCAGGGCGTGCCTCAAAGCCTTATTCAGGACGTGACATCAGTGAAGGAGTCTCTCCGAAGCAGATACAAGCATCTTCTTCGACAGATTTGGTCTTCCAATCTGTTGGCGATGAACAACGTATCTGCGACTCACATGCTTGCCGTCCCTGTTCTACTTGACTCGTCTGGGGTGCTTCAATGGACGAAAAACGAGCTTAAGGCCCTTGATGTCACCACACGTAAGATCATGCATATGCATAAAAGCTTGCATATCAATTCGTCAGTTCCGTGATTATACATTTCACGCCAGCAAGGCGGACGCGGACGTCTGAATCTCCAGGGACTCCGTAACCGAATTGTTCTAAGTACAGCTACATCGTTGCGAATGGCAGAGATCCTCTCATAAAGATGTTCAGGAACCACGAGATGATTGGCGAAGGAGCGTTCCTTTACAAAGCCGCGGAGCAAGCGGGCAAAACCCTTTGCCTGAATTTTAACATCAGCAGTGAGGAAAGTCCATTTCTCAATCTAGATGCTTCACTTCTAAAAGCCGAAGTGGAGGAAGCAGAGGCTGGAAAATTTTAACAACAGTTACTCGACAAGAGAATGCACGAAAACTTTCACAGAAATGTAGAAAAACAGTCCTTGTCGATGGAGCAAACTTTTGCTTTCCTCAGATCATCAGGGCTGAATTCAGGTACAAGGGTTTTATTTTCGCATGCCGGGATGGCTTTATTTCTACCTTAGCATACCGTGACCGGATTTTATGTCAAGAAGTTCCCATTGGTAGGCGCAGAGCGTGTCATGCACACGCTGAATTCCTAGAACATATCCTATAGGGGTGTCTGACCTACGCAGGAACTACGTATGTCTGTAGACATAATGCGGCCCTAACAGTGCTTTTTTACCATCTTTGTCGCTCTTGCGGTGTTGGTCGCGACCCTGCCCTGCCGAACGCTTCAAGGTTGATAGAGTCAATAATTGTCCGAAACCAGAAGTGCCAAATTTTCTGAAACTACTAATTTCAGTCAGCAGTCTCTGTTGCGCACTTGAGGCTTGACATTGTTTTCCAAGACTTCTAGAAATTAACTATATTCGTGATCGAATTCTCGGTTCCGTCCGAATACAACATCACTGCAAAGGAGAAAGAAAACGAGGAGAGGTATCAAGACCTTCAAAGAGAGCTGCAACGACTGTACCCCAAATATTCGGTAGAAGTAACTGTCCTTGCGATACGTACTCTCGGAGGTGCGAAACTGTCACTGATTCGTAATCTTAAATCCTTAGGTCGCTTCGTCTCCTCAAGACATGCGAGGGTTCCGCAAGCCTGTCGCTGTGATCTCATCGTGATCTGTGACCAACCATCTCATGGTTGTGATACGTGGCCATATGTGTGATTTACCGCGGTTCTACTGGCAGCCGGTAACATTTTCAGATGGCAGTTGCTCCCCATGGGACCCTACGGTATTTGTTTAACCCTTCTTTTAAAATATACATATTTGTGTGTGTATATGCTACAGTGCACGACGAAGTTACAAGGACAAGCCGGCGAAACCTTCGCGTATTTAGTGGACACGGAGCGTCCCAAAGATTACAGATTTCTGCATCCTTCTCGCAAGTGCCTTAAAAAGTCTCCACACCTCTAATCCCTTACCCTCGCATTTTCCTTCTCGCATCAGTCTTTGCGAAATCAAGCTGTCTTCCTCTAAAAAAAATGGATATGTACGCGGAGCGGTTCCCCAATCGCTATATGAACGAGCCGCTGATGAAGAGGAGACAGCGACATTAAGGCCAACCGCGGAAAGCAGGCACCTCCTGAGAAATGATCGCGATTTCAGTACGAAAGGAACAACAAAATCCTGGTTTCTTCTGAGCCCCAAGATCTGGCTGAAATGTATGTCTCCTTTCGTGGGGCTATCTCGGAGGAGTCCTGCCTGTGGACCATCAATTATTCAGATTATGGTGAGGCGAGAGCTTTGGCTGATTGAAATCGAAGGCTAAAACCTCTTCATCGATCTTCCTGTTTCTGTCACAAATCCACATACGCCTAACGAAGTAGAGACTTTTTGCAAGGATGTATACAAGATCCCGAAGACACTTAAGTTGAAAGAAAATACTAATAATATCATCCGCTTCAAAGAGTTTTGCGACAACTTCACAACATCTAAGGAGGAACGTCCATCAACATTTCACCCGCATAATCACCTCATATTTAGAGTCGGAGATGCCCATTTCGCAGTGGCCGGTGTTAGGACGAACTATACTCCTACCGAAGACAGGCGGCTTGTCCAACCCACAAAACTACAGGCCAATAACTTGCTCGGACACGCCATATGAGATATTTGTAGCGACGTGGCTCGAAAAAGGTGTAGTAGGCTACCAAGAGAACATGCTAATTGACAGGTAAGTCTGCAAAAACTCAGCAGCTCATCACCGTGCCCTGTCAATTGCCTGGATTGACTACCGGAAAGCTCTCAATTCAGCCTCACATAGACTTATCATCTGGCTGTGGGAAAGCTTGAAGGTCCATCCACACATAGTGAGATGCATAGAAAGATTGATGACTCCTTGAAAAACTAGATTTATTCTCTCATCAGGAAAATATCGCGTAGCAACCAACAACGGCACCTTTCAGAAAGGCGTCCTTCAGGACGACGCCACAAGCCCTCTGCTGTTTTGTATCACACTTCTTCCACTATCTCTCACAATACGCAATTCTCCTGGGTACCTCTGCGTCGACACTAATCATCGCGAGCATAAGTTCCTGCCCGCATTTACCCTGTATCTACATGGGCACTGTGTTTTCGTGCAATCTCCGTGTTTCTCGCTTGATCGGAGCTCAGAGAAACACGTCGCGTTTTTCAAAAACCGTGTTTGATAACCGATAACATTGCTCACCAGTAAAAAACTCGCAAGTATCAACTGATGTAATCCCGAATTTCATCGTGCAATCTGACAATTCTCGGGGGAACTGCTAGTGTCCGCCTAGGGACACTTGATCTCCGCGCAAAGTAACCAACACGATTGGCGCCTATGTAAATACAGGGTTATTCGCGTGCCAAATGGCCTGAAGCCACTGACAGCGACAACTTGAATTTTCCCAATTTCTTAGCTACGTGGATCGAGGATCATTGTAAATAATAAAAAAATGCGAAATTGCATCCACAGGTACTCAAATGCAGGATGAGATTCTTGGGCTGCATCGGTGAATTAACCAATTAATCAAAACAACTGTTTTGATGCTTACCGCGTGCAACCGAATTTCTCAAATTAGATAATTCTTACCGTCTTCTAACTGCACAGTGGGTCAGCTCAAATACAGCGCGCGTGATCGAGAGCTGAACGCCATGTGCAAAGCGACGAAGTTTTTTAAACATTTCGTGAAGGTCAGAAGTTTTTACTTTATCTCGGATCTCAAAGCACTGATCTATGCCTTTATGAAACGATCTGACAAAGCTTCTGCTAGGCAGATCAACCAGCTCTCGTTCAAAGCGCAGTTTGCGACTAGCGTTAAATTTACTCCAGGCGAGGATAGTGTAGTAGCTGACTCCCTCTCTCGAATCGAATCAATTCGGTTACCCGTCGTAGTCGAACTGAGTGACCTTGCGCAGGAACAAGAGCTCAACGAAGAGCAAAAGAGTATCTGTGTTTCTCGCGATTTATCACTGAAATTGAAAAAAAACATTTTGGGGCCCGGCTTTCTCCAACGCAAAAGCGTCAGGTCTCATTTCAAGCAGTTGCAAAAACAAATTGATTAAGGTACTTTTCATTTGTTTGAAAACTCAATTTCAGTTCTTTTTGCCTAAAAATGCTGCTTCTTTTACTTTTGATTGGTCAAAATTTGGCCCCACAGAAATTGTCTATTTTTTTGGAAAATTGGATTCACTGCTATTGTGAATGTCGCCAAAATAATTAACGTATCATGAAACGCGCATAGAAAGTTTGAATTTTTCTGCCTTTCGAGTAAAGCGGAAGTGGCTGATTCCTGCCAAGTATCAGCTGGTGGGGCGAAAGTCATTCATGGCAGGGCTCAATCACGGAGTAATAATAAGGACACCGATCATGCTGTACAACGGGCCTCGAGTTTTGGCTGCGGTAACTGGCCATTTGGTCATGCGCACTGCGAGCTGCTATTTCCTTTTCTCCCGCGAGAAGTGTGCGAGTAAGCGCCGTGTTTAATGATAACTGAAAACTGAGGTTACGTTCCCGTAAATATTAATAATATTTAACTGAACACTTTCAAAATTAGAAGTTGAATTATTTCCATTTTAGGTCGTTATAAATAAATAATTGTTCAATTGTTATTTATACACCAGAATTTGTTTGAAATGTTTTTAAATATTCTCTTAAATTAAAAAAAAATTAAAAATCACTTTAACTTCTCCTAGTAATCTGAAATAAAATTGGTTATTATCATGCAATTTTCGAAAATCCTTCAAAGATTCAAAATTCTATTTCAAAATCTTCAAAAATGTACATTTCATATGGTTTTCCGACTTACACTTATTAAATTTGCAAAAACTTTAGCCATAAGTTGCAAAACATTGATATAACCTCAATTTGCTGTTGTTTTTGTCATCAAGAAGTGGTTGTCATGGACTGGCGCTCACTCGTGCACTTCTCGCGGGAGAAAATGACATAGCAGATCACATTGCGTATGACCGAATGGCCCTAATATGCTGATTAGAACCGCCTAAGCTGGGCAATAAATATACAGTTACTGCAGTCAGAACAAATATACGGAGATCGGTCTCCTCATTATTACTCCGTGGGCTGAATGCAAGTGATGGATTTATGCGCGCGCATGTCTCGCGTGTCTCTACTTACAGCACTAATGTAGCGCCACACATAACCTCGTAGTTTCCATTATTCTTACGTCCCATCCAGGTCAAGTGTTATCGTTCAGTTGAAATCGATTGTCCCGTAGAAATCTGGGAAAATCCGGTCTTTCCAGACGCCTCTTTTAATTCTGGCAGTGTCATTTTTCATCTCACTATAACTCAAATGGCAGCTGAAGCCGAATTTCTTATGCGCTTGTCATCAAAAATATCGTACGTATGTAGAGCTCGGGCGGCAACTTCACACTTGGCAGCCGTCACGGCCTTTCGCCCCTACCCAGATAACAATCGTGCGCCGCACTTTACTCGCACGCGGTGAGTCTCACGTCATGCGGGCAGAAATGCTGCGTTCTCGACACGCCGTGCGTGATAGAAACTTAAGTGCGAGTGCAAGGAGTCGCAAAGTGCTCGCACACGTGCGAGCATTAAGTGCGAGCACAATGATAGTATAAGTAAACAAATTAAAAATATGTGTTCGGGGTAAAATGGTTAATAATAACAATGTATAGGACAGAACTGTATTTTTTTAGTATCTTTTCAAAAAATAGTTTTTCATTAAATTATACAGTGTGAAAAACTATCTTGGAAATTAGTTTTCATTTTTCAGTATCTGTTGAATAAAATATTAAAATCAATATAAAAAAAATCGATTTTATTATTTAATTGAATAGATTTTTTTTAATTTTCCCTCCAGTCACCTACGCCATGTTGATTTGACCTCAGCACCAGCGCCAGCGGCCAACGAACCAAACACCCTCAGCCCCTCACCAACCTTACACTTCACTGATGGCGGGCTACATCGTGCGTGTTTTCCATTCGTCTGGCGTACGTTTCCGAGGGATTATATCACCTATTCATGCTAATTCTGTGGCGTATATAAACGAATAATATAACCTCAATTCTTTGCACGTGGAGAGTATTGTTCACATTTGAGTTTGGCTCGAAAAAGCATATTCTTTTTATAAATTATTGTTCAGTGCCAAGTTTAGATGGTATTCATCGAGTTATCATTTTCATATTTTCAGCTATCATTTTGACAAGCATTTCACTCGCTCCACGTGCTCGCATTTTACCCGCACGTGTGCAACTTGCACGGAGTGCGAAACATATTCGAACAGATGGAAGACACATCTGCGTGGTGATATGAAGTCAAGTAATGCGGCCCTATCCGCACGCGTGCCACCCATAATGCTCGCACTGTGCAGGCACTTCGTTACCTGGGTAGCTATGTAATATACTATTATGCAACACATGCGTGTCGTTGGCGCTTGACGGGACCTATTTTGCGAGTTGTAAGTTACCGTTTACCGACCAGTGAAAGAAGTCTGTGGTAGGGGTACACTTTATTTCCACAGGGAAAGAGAGTGACATCATTTGCCTGAAAACAGGGTTATAAAGCGCATCCAGCGATCCTAGAGCGTAAAAGAAAAGAAATTAACTAACAAATTCAATTTCACGTCTACTGCGAACGTTTCTTCGCCAAGGCTATTAAAGTAGCGGTTAAAGTGTTGTGGAAACATGAAAAAAAAGCGGTGGCGGTAAACCGTTATCGCTCGAACTATGTGTAGCAATAATGTTTTTTCTTGATACTTTTTTTTCTTCACAGGTGGCTCTGCCCTCCAAAAGCCCATAACAGACGTTTGTCGCGAGAAGTATCGTATGCACCACTGAAAGTACATCTTCATACATCTTGCGTGTAGGGTGGTTCTTATTTATACTTGGTGGATTTTTTTTTCTCGAATTTCTCTGCTCTCACCCCCCAGTTTTGTTTGAATGCCAAAAAAAAATCTTCTCCAAATTTGAGCAAAATCGGTTAATATTTAGGGGTCGCGCAAAGACCATGAAGTTTTCCATTGATTTAACATGGGAAAAAGTCAGCTTTTTGTAAATCTAATATTTAAACGCGATAATATGTTACAAATAATTCCGCGTATTAATATATTGTTCAGAACTCATCAGAGAATAAGAATCAATCATGAATTTTGATGTTGAATAATTTCAAGCCACTCTTATAGGTTAACTAATATTCAATTGTTTAAACAATCTTTAATTTGTTTAAATATTGTTTTTTTTTTCAGTTAACTCGCGAAATGAACGTATTTTCTAGACTTTATGAGTTATTTAATCGATAATAACAATAAAATAATTTCTTGAAATAATTATACAATTATTTACATAATACGTATTTGTTAAATAATATATTTTACCTAAAAAAACAGGCAAATCCTTTTATATCACTAAATTTTCGACAAATTTAAATATTTTTAAGTACTAATTTGTTTATTATGAATAAACGTGGATGTTTAAACACATTGAACAATTTTTGAACAATGTTTTTGTGTACATTTTTTTTGTGCTATTTTTCGAAAGACTGAAATATTCTTATGTTCTACTTTGCTTTTTAAGAATACTCTTAAATGTTCAAACAAATTGAAAATTGTTTAAACAATTGAATATTAATTAACAAATGACTGGGTATTCGTAAATTACTGATCAATGATTACTTATTTTTAAAAAACTTTCAAAAAGCGTCAATAAACCGCAATATTACGTAAAATTCACATTTGTCACTTATGGGGTTTTTTTTGGGGACCCATAAGAGTGGCTTAGAATTATTCAACATCAAAATTTATGATTGATTCTTATTCTCTGATGAGTTCTGAACAATATATTAAAACACGGAATTATTTGTAACATATTATCGCGTTTAAATATTAGATTCACAAAAAGCTGACTTTTTCCCATGTTAAATCAATGGAAAACTTCATGGTCTTTGCGCAACCCCTAAATATTAACCGATTTTGCTCAAATTTGGAGGAGATTTTTTTTTTGGCCATTCAAACAAGACTGGGGGGGGTGAGAGCAGAGAAATTTGAAAAGTGAAAAATAAGGGCCACCCCAGTGTTTACAGACCTGTATCTGGCTCGCGCTCTGTGCTCGCCTAAGATTCGTCCTGCAAACATCAAGCTCTGCTATAAGGCCTTGATAACATAGGGAATTTATAATCTATATTGAAATATGTAATTATTATCCAAATGATGAGCACCAAATTTGCAGAAGTCAGTTTTTCGCGTAAGCTCGTAAAATTTCCAGCTAGGAGTGTTAAATAAAAATAAAATATACTCTGAAAAATAAAGATGACCGTTTTCATCGAATTCCTCCATCAATAAATTTCTAAAATTGCTAACCTATATTTATTAAACCTTTGAACCAATTATGTTGAGACCAGATTAGTTATCACCGCAAATAGTTATTAGAAAAAAATAATTTGTAACCTGAGTACACCAAAGTACATACTTAAATTTATTTTCAAAAAGTGACCCTTTTCCTAGAAACCAGTCACAGATTATACTGTCTGTCCCGCATATATAATCAAAAATTTGTCGTAAGGACAACCGCGGGTTTTCACCGGGAGCAGGTGCCATTCTACAAAATTGCGCTCCACGAGAACACGGAACGACCCAAGGACGAGCACCTTCTGCATTTTCTCTGCAAGTGTCTTAGTATTTTGTTGACAAGTAAATTCTTTTATCATACCAATTGGTCAATTGTTATCTGGAAAAGGCTCAGGAAGCGCGAAATAAAGACCTGAAAAGAGGTCGAGAAAATAATACAAGAAAATTGTCCCCAATCAAGATGCATGAAGTCTTGTTGCACTTTTTGTTGTGTTCTGCTCATCTGTATTTGGGCAGCTTGATATATCAGTTTCCCCACATTCGGAGACCACTGCTTCAAGAAGCTAAAGCGCTGCCTTTGAATACTACGTTAGTTCATTGGATTGAAAAACAACCAAATTGGTCAATCGGCCAAAAATTGACACAACATGGATTTGTATGTAACAATTGTTTAAATTATGAATAATTGTCGTCAATTTGCAAAGTATCATAGCACAGAGTTATCGAAAAGACATTCTTAGTTGAGTCCGTATACCAACATTGAGCCCATTTATTGTAACTGTGATGTTGTCTATGAAAATTGTTCAAATATAATTGTTGTCAATTTACGAAGTATCATTGCAAAGAGTCATCGGAAAGATATCCTTGGTTGATTCCGTAAACCAAAATTAAGCCTATTCATTTGAAAAGTTGCCAAATTGTGAATTTGTTTATTAAAATTCAGTAAACAATTACCAGAAAGCATCTATTCCTAAGTAATGTTAATGGAACATTCAATTTTCTCACATTTCATACAAAATCTATTAATTTCGATAAGGTAAAGATTACCAATCCCAAAAAATGATTTTTCTTCATCAATTTGTTTATAATAAGATAATTTTTTGTTAATCATTCTAACCAACTGAAAAGTATTCTCATATAGTTGTGACACTGTTTCATGATCTTTTTAAAATTAAAAAAAAATGTGGAAATTGCGCTGTCTTGCTATGCTAAAATGAAACCCTCCGTGTGCGACTTTATTCCCGGTCAAAAGCGAATACAATATTCTAGAATGGCACACGCTCCCGGTGAGATCCCGCGGTTGTCCTCATGACAAACTTTCAATTGTATGTATAAAAATGAATCTGGCTCTAAGTAGAACCACGGTAAATTGCACCTATGGCTACGTTTCACGACCGTGAGATGGGGAGGTGTACTGTTTGCTGGGAAGATTCATTAAATTAAATTATTGTTGGTGAGTACAATTTTTAGGGCGTACAAAATAAGATATGTTGGAATAGTAGGTAGATTGTAGAGTATAGGGTTTTATGAAAGTACCACGAAAACAACATTTTTCGAAACAGCATTCCTCGTAAAATTAGTTTGGTCGCTCTGAAAAGGCTCGGTTGGATTTTTTTTAGACTAAGCCCGGAAAAGGGCAGGAAGGCTTTAATTATTTGTAAAATCATAAAAAGGACAGCTGAATTTAGATGGGTGTGAAACTCCTGAGATCATTGGTCTCACTTCCTACTCCTCTTCTTCCTTATGGGTTATGCCGCAGAAAAATTATGTTTAAGTTTGAAACGCACAATCAAAGATCTGACTCGGGGTTCCGATCATGGAGCGCTGGCTCCTTATTATATGGGTCTCCTTATTTCGAGGTTCGCTTTGTGTAACTGAATCACGCGCGTACGTGGTTCGTGCCTACAAGCTTCCTTCGCGCAAGCACCATGCCGCTGGGAGACTGCCAAAGGTTACTAATTATTGTTATCGTTTTTCTCTTATCAGGTCTTATTTTTAGGAATAATGCCTCGATACTGAGGATGTCTTCCGATTCTTAAATATCCAAGGTGCCCAATGAATATTCGTTTTTCATCGGAGTGCGGTTTAAGCCGGGAAATTCTATATCATAGGCTTCTTACTTTAGAAAGACCAGGTACAACTCTTGACGGGTATGCCTGAAGCTTTAAACCTTCAGAAGCTTTAAGAAGACTTCCTAAGGAAAATTGGTCGCGAGATCGTCGAAATTGTCTATATTTAGATTGATGTCCTTTAAGCCCGGATTATTCAATTCCTCATTCAGGAAATTGCTAAAAATTTCCTCACAAGATTATATAAATGCATTTGGCGGACACCTTACTGACGTTTAACGCCCGAAAATCAGGCACTAAGGGGGACGAACTTCCTTTGGCTAAGAGTAGTTGCAGCAAGATGGCACATTGCACAGCATGAAATTAACAGAACTACAGTTTGGACAAGGAATGTTCAAGATTCTGACCGCAAGGAGGGGGGGGGGTGTACAGCGTTCAAGCGTGCGGCGTCATAGGCTATCACTGGCAACACTGGACCGTTCACGCAAACGGCCTTGTCTTGAGAAGACATAGCGTTATCTGGAAAATCAGTGGATTTTCTCTTGCTTCTTCGGCACATTCTTTTCCAAATCATATGGACGGGAGCAACACTTTTTTTATTAAAAACTGTGTTGAATCTAGAACTTCCTGATGCATGATTCTGGTCAGTGCGGTAATCGATGATGTTAGGTTCTTAGGTGCTCTCGTCCTTGGTTTCGGTCATTCGGCGCTTAGCTGCGATTCGCTTGAGAAAATTAGGCCTGCCCCTTCGCCTCTTATCCAGTGCGTCAGCTTCCATACAGAATTCGATCAGAATGATCTGAAACAAAGGCGGGCACACATTAAGGAAAACCCTCCGTGAGCCCACTCTACCAGGGATGCGTGGAGATAACGAATTACGTGTCCTCCAAATGAGCTGTCTCATTTCTCGTTTAGATGTTGGTGCTGAACTCTGATGCGACGAACTAAGAAAATCGAGAAAAGTGAAAACCGAAAATCGGGAGTTGAGATCGCAATCCTCCAAAACTGAGAGAATTCACCACGTGTTTTAATCAGTGACCGGGAAAGTAATAATTGTGGCGCAAGAATTGCTCATATTTATAGGTATCTTATTCTACGCGGAACTTGAAGCCGGATATCGACACCGCCGATTGGTCATTCGAAATAATTGGGGCTTGGGAAGTGCATCTTGAGCCGTTCGCTGGATTCTGCCAACATGTTTATTTTGAATAGACAATCAAATATTAAAATAGAAATTGGACGTATTTAAAATACACTAGATTTATAACCCTACCTTAATATTAATCTCCCAATAATTTCAAAATTATGGTATTAAAATATTGGTTGAAAATGTCACGCGGCAACTGCCATCTAAGAATGACACGGGTCCCCATTAGAAGCACGGTAAATCATACTTTTGGCCACGTCTAACACCTCCGAAATCACTGATCACAAGGACAATTATTATAACCGATTATTTAGTGTACAGACGTTCCAACTCCCTTTCAAGGCCTTGATATCTCTCTTTATTCTCCTTCTGCTTGGTAGTGATGTGGCTGTCGGCTGGAGCCGAGAATTCGATCGCGAATCTGGTTCGTTTTTCAAAGTATAAGAGAACGATGTCAGACCTCGGGTGTGCAACGGAGACTGCTGCCCAAAAATCGTAGTTCCAGAAACTTTGGCACTTCTCGTTTTAGACAATTCACTCCATCTCCCTTGAAGCGTTCGGCAGGGCAGGGCCACGTCCAACACCGTAAGAGCGACAAAGATGGTAATGAAGCACTCTTAGGTATGCTCACGGTATGCTATGGTGGGGATGACACAGTCCTGGCATGCGAAAATAAATCCCTGTGTACCTGAATTAAGCCCTGATGATCGGAGGAACGCAAAAGTTTGCTCCTTCGACAAGGACTGTTTTTCTACATTTTTGTGAAAGTTTCCGTGCATTTTCTTATCGTGTAGCTGTTAGTTAAATATTTAACCTCTACTTTCTCCACTTCGGCTTTTAGAATTGAAGCATCTAGATGGAGTAGTGCACTTTTACCAAAGGCTTCTTCAGGTCCTTCATATAAAATACATGAGTGACCTCATGCTCGCGATAATTAGTGACGCCACAGAGGTATGCAGACAAAATTCTTAGTGCGAAAGATAGAGGCAGAAGTGTGATGCAAAAAAGCAGAGGACTCATGGTATCGTCCTGAAAGACGCCCCTGCGGAAGGTGACGTTGTTCGTTGTCACACGATAATCTCCAGATGAGATGGTAAATCTAGTTTTGCAAAAGGGCATCAATCTCTCTATGTATCTTACTATGTGTAGATGAACCTTCAAGCTTTCCAACAGACAGATGATCAGTCTGTGAGTTTGAATCGAATGCTTTTCGTTAGTCAATCAAGGCCATTAACAGGACGCGCTGATGGGCTGCAGCGTCTTGACAGGCGTACCTGTCAATTACCAGGTTCTCTCGACAGCCTGCTACAATTTTTGTTGCGTCACTTTGTTCGTGCATCTTTCGCCACACAGGCTCAATTATTCGAACAATCCTGCTGTTGAGGACAGCTGTAAAGATTTTTTATACAGTGTATTCTAACAAGTTATCGGCCTGTAATTCTCTAGGTTGGACAAGCTGCCTCTTTCGGTAGGAGTGTAGTGCGTCCTAACACCAGCTTCTGCGGAATGAGCGTTTCCGACTTTAAATATGGGATGAATATGCGGGAAAAATGTTGGCGTGTAGAAGTAAACGTCTTTCACCAGAAGTTCCTGATACAATCTGGTCCTTCAGCGAAAAGTTCTTTGTGCGTCTGAGTTCTTTTTTCACCTTTTCGGCTGTGATTGATGGACCTTCCTCCTCAGATGTTATGAGGTTGTCACAAAACTCCTTGAAGCGGATGATATTACCAGTATCTACTTTCAACTCCAATGTTGTCGGAATCTTGTATGACTCTCTCCAGGAAGTATCTACCTCGCTGGGCTAATGTGGAGTTTTGACAGAAAGAGGGTGATCACTAAAGAGGTGCGTGGGTCAGCGAGAAACTATTGATTCTGCCTAATCCATCCCCTCCTCTTCTTTTTTCTCGTCCTTGCGTCAGATGAGACCCGTATTTTGTCAGCAATATGCTGATTGATTGTCAGCAGCTTGAGATTGTTCAGTGTATGATTGAAGATCCTCAGTTCTTGGGCAAACTTTCGAACTCTTTCCGTGAACGGTCTACCAGATGTTATGTAGTGTGCAATGGGGGAAGCGCTCGGCGTAAATATCCATTTTTCGAAAGGTAGGCACGTTGATTTCGTAAAGACTGATGTGAAACGTGCTTAAGCCGTAAGTGCTTCTGGCACCACAGTGTGCGTACGCGGCATAAAGCCTTTGTGAGCAGGGATAATGCTGGCATCGTAATAGTCTAGCAAGTCAACCTTGAGTTGATTCGTCCACTCAATGTGGACGTTGCACCGGTTCATCGTCGTGTTTCCATCTGAATTATTTTCACCAACATGAACTACAGGGTGATCGGCAGTGTTTGCCGACCGATTGTCGGGTGATCTGCGCGTTCGATCGTCTTGAACCGCATCTACAACTTTTTGGTGGTGTTATTTTTGTTTCCACGAGCAGCTAGGGAGATGGTTCGTCCATCCTTGTAGAGCCCCTCATGCAAGGATAAGGCTGCATACTTTAAGAGATATATATATATATATATATATATATATATATATATATATATATATATATATATATATATATATGTGTGTGAAAAATATACGCTGAAATCACCAGTTCCCGTTAGATCACTGAAGTTAAGCAGTGTTGGGCGCGGTTAGTAGTTGGATGGGTGACCGTTCGGGGAATACTGCGTGTTGTTGACCCGTCGTGGGAGTGGTGGACCCACACTGGTAGTATTTATCGACCTAGAAACACTACCCGATTCGGGTAGTGAGGCAATGAACTTTCGAGTTCGAAATGCTAATCAATTTTTTTTTATATATGTGTGTGTGTGTGTATGTGTGTATATAGATGCTACAGGGAAAGTCCGATGTGCCGTCACACCGCAGTCTGCCTGATCCCTCCGCGATTTGATTGAGCGGTGTCAGGCAAAGTCCGAAGTAGCACTTTCACTTCGGACTCTGCCTGGTCAAATCCCGAAGTGTCCGACAGGCGCAGGCAAGGTTCTTTTCTCTAAAAAAAATGAAACAATGAATTCGATGAGTATCATATTTAACGTAGATGAACTTATAAAACGAATAATTCTTTTTTCATATTTTTATTGTTCTTTAGTGTAAATAATTTCTGAATTCAAGCCTTTTCAGGAGAAGCCGATTATATAGAGCAAATTCACAGACTATATATTCTATGCAAGTCGTCAGTCTATTATTTGTAATAATTAGATTATCAATACAAATAATTGTTTATTGTTGATTTATTTGATGAAAAATGATTCAATATATGTGTAAAATGATTCAATATATGTGTAAAATGCTTTCTATCATAATAGATAAACTGTAAAATTTTATAGATAAAAGAAAAAAAACTGCAATATTTATTGTAAAGACCAACTTTCCAGTAGAGCCAGTAATAGGTGTTTCGTTTATAAAATTTGTTATTAACATTCAAAATATTAATTTATTGAGATCAAAAATCACTGTTTAGGTTATGCTACTAAGAATTAGTATGTCAAACCAAAAATCTGTCTCTGATCATGTTGAAAACTAGCTTCCTCGATACGGCACTAAATAGTGTAGTGTGCGCATGAGCGAATGAAGCGGCTCGGTGCCGGAAAAGAAGCGTGGTGCGATCTTGCGTTGTACGAAGACGACGAGTGAAGCGAAAGGCTAAACGCAAAGCATACGAGTGAATAGTGAATAATAAACGATATTTTATAAAGAGTGATCAAAGTCTATTTACTGTGTATACCCAGCCTATCAATTTCCTACGGAATATAACAGGTTATGGGCACCAGCTGACGCAAGTGAACTGCGCTCATAAGTGCAAAGTGAAAAACAGTGCAAGAGTGTAATTGAATCAGAGGATAGAACGAATGGAGTTCTGGAGCGGTGAGACCAATGGAGGAACGAGTTAGAAGAGATAGGAGGACATTTCAGAAGAACTGAAGAGGGAATTAGAGGACAGAAATTTTTCGAAGGACCGGAAAAGGGAGCTAGAGGATAAAGACGTTCCAGGCAAATATAAGAGGGATTAAGACGACAAGAGGTTTTTAGAAGATATGTGAAACACGGAGTATTAAATAGAAATGCCGACATGAGGGCTGCTAGACAAAGAAAGACGTAAGAAATTTTGACGGAATAAAATTAAAGAGGCATGTTCTAGGATATTAGTCAGGATAATTTAAATAAAGGGAAATTCAAAATTGGAGGGTAAAATTGATATAATAAATATGATAGGGGTTGGAAATTAAAGGAATATAGACATCCAATCGGGAGGGAGCCACGGGCGACCTTGAACAGGCTAACACAATAATCAGGTGAAAGTTAACCTTGGCCACAACACATGAACCCCTATATAATTACACACAAACATAAAATTTAGAAAGTTTAGAGCTTCCATTGTGCAGACAAAGGAATAACAACATAAAAACAAATAGAAAAATTACTCTGGCAACCTTGAAAGCGACAAAAGCAAAATTCGAAAGACATGAGGTTTTAGAAGTTTCTTTGTGAAAACAAAGGAACATTATACAATTAGACTGAAGAAAGGTTAGAGCTTTTAGAGGTTTCTTTTTGAGAAAAAAAGAAACACTATACAATTTCACTAAAGAAAGATTGGAGGTTTTAGAGATTTCTTTGTGAAAAAAAAGAAACATTATACAATTAGATTAAAGAGAGATAAAAAATTAACAAAAACATCCAATATAAAGTTAGTAAACGAAAAATTTCCAAAACCTAGAAACTTAGATGAAGAAACAAATATTAAAAGAGAAAGAATAGTTAGAGATATAATAATAAACCATTTAGATGAAAACTACCATAAAAGAATTTTAGAAATATAAGACCCAAAAAGTATAATATTAAAATTAAAAGAATTAAAAATAGTAGAAATAAGTGTAACACATGAATCTGTACGGAGACAGCTCTACCAATTAAAAATGAAACCTAAAGAAAAAGTTTTTGATTTCTGTGAAAAGTTTGACTCAATATTTAGAACATATGAAAATTGTGACGGAGCTGTGCCCTTAACTGAACAAAAGAAAATATCAGCATTTTAAAAAGCTGTTTCCGGGGTAGTACCTGAACTACGTTCAATAGATTTAATGAGGAGACAATCCGAACTTAATGAAATGAATTTAGAAGAAATAAAAGTATTTGTATCTCAGTTAAAGGCTAAAAAGTCAGCAGATAAAAAGGCCTGGGACAAAACGGTCGCAAACATGACCAAAATTAACTCAAGCTGGCAACAGGAGCTTGATGGACAATGTTACAGATGTAACAAACCACGCCATAAATCAACAGCATGTTCACTCCAAGTTTTTGGACTCTGATTTTGTTATTATTGCCAGAAAATAACAGGAACAAAGGGGATGACTGATTTCAAAAAGGGTCAAGCACACCTAGAGGTAGAGGAAGAGGACATGAAAAGAGGTATGTAACCAGAGTAAATAAAAATAGAGGCGGAATTACAAAATTTAGAGGTAGTACTAGAGGAAATTTTAGAGGAAATTCCAGACGGAATTATAGAGGTAGTTTTAGAAGAGGGACGAAAGACAACAAAAACGTTGATGGAATGAAAGAAAATTACAAAGAAGACAACAATAAAGACAATGTCGACCAAAGACAACCCGGGGACAAAAAATGACCCAAACAGAATAGCTCATGGAAGGGTGCAGAAGGTAAATAACTTTTAGGAATAATAAAATAAGAGATTCAGATAATTCAAATGAAACGAATAAGTTAGAAAGGGAAAACCAAATAAATTTCGCAGCCGATTCAGGGGTAACAGAACATTTTATAAACAAAAGCTTAATTCTAAGCGATTTAAAAAAATTTACCGGTGAGGTAATAAAAAGCGCTAATAAATTAAGTATAAAAATTAGGTAGAGGAAATGGCTCGAATTTGATATAGGGCTCGGATTTGAGCCACATGGATTTCTGGAAAACTAAAACATAAACTAGGTTTGTGACAGTGGGAACTGAACGCTCTTAAGTGTAGTGGAGAATAGTGACAGTTTCACTGTTTTATTCGCTTCACAAAAAGTGTGAGACAGAAAAATAAAAAATCGAAAATCCTGAGTTCATTCCAGGGAAGCCTGAAATGTCCATTCATTATTTCGGGAATGTAGTTTTTCCAATAAATGTTGTATGTAGTAGTGAAGTAGGGTTAGTAGAATAGTATTGCTCGGTAGATATGGAGATGCTTCCGTTTATGGTTTATGATTTTTAAACATGAACATTTTGTTCCGGGTGGCTCTAATTTGATATACCATGGGTGGCTCGACTTTGTTATACCAGAAAATCACAGTTAGACATAATTCAGCTTCCTGAATGTTAGAAAAATAGGTTCATGTATTCATGCACGTATTTGTGTATATGCCTGTGCTTGTTTAGTGTGGATTCATGTGATCCTAACAATGACGAGTGTAGTGTGTATCCTAACGCTTATTGTCCAATTTGTCTTCTTTGCAGATCTCAGAATGTCAAATACCAGATTCGATTGTACTTTGTATCATCCTAAATAATAATAATGAATATTTTTATATCGGAAACTGGCTTATTTTTCATCTATTTCGATGTTTTTATAGGTATATCAAATTAGAGCCACCACTTACCGATTTCCGAAAAACTAGTTTTTTGGAAAATCCTTATTTAAAAAAAAAAAACTTGTTGATATGGAAAAATCAATAGAACCATCCGAAAGATTATTAAATAACCTTTCGGATGATCCATTGTTGGTCGAATTTCGGTTCATATAGTCCCGGCAATCAATCGAAAAGAAGTTAGTATGTATATCAAATTCGAGCCCTTTCCTCTATATATTTAGATAATGAAAAACTTAAAGTATTTGACAAAGAAACAAGAAAAATAATTTTAGAAGGAATTTACGTTAAACCAAATTGGATAGTTACATTAGTGGCTACGAAAATAACTGACAATACACAAAATACTGAATATGAGAGTTTTAAGTGTAGTGCGAGATTGGTAAATAGAACTGAACAACCCGAACAATCACAGACACATAACAAACCAGTTAGATAATTAACTTCAGACGAAGTTGAAACCGTTTATAATGATTCCGAATTAGAAAGTGATGTGTGTGAGATTGGGAGGGAGGATGAAGGTAGTACAGAAAAAGATGTAGAACATTTAGATGAAAGTCATAACAGTATGAAGAAAGAAAATGATTTTACCGAATCAATCATAAATAGAAAGATAATAGAAGTAGATAGAATAAAAAAAATAGACGATGTCAAAGGTATATATATATATAAATAACCCATTGTAGACAAAACAGAAAAGATCAACACAATTAAATGAGGAAATGTTATGGCACGTAGGTGTGGGCCATGCTTCATCACATTATTTGAAAAGTTTACAAAAATCAGATGAAAACCTTAAAGATATACATTATAACCAATCAATCTTAGAATGTGAAATATGTTTCATGGCGAAAATAGAAAAAGTACCATTTAGAGGTGACAGAAGTAAAGCCACAACGCCACTTCAAAGCATAAACACCGATATCATGGGACCAATAAAACCCACATCTCACCCAGGGCAGAAAAAAATCATGATAGAATTTATAGATGATTACACAAGATTAGCGAGAACATATACAAGGAAAACCAAAAATAAAGCAGGGACTTATTCAGGAAGGTTTTTGCGAATTACTAGAAATTTGTTACGGAAAGACGAAAACGTTTGTTATATCAGGTTAGATCAAGGAAAAGAGTTTAAAGGAGGAAAAATCTCAGAAATAATAGAAAAAGAAGGCATAGAGGCAGAATTCCCACCTCCATACACACCATTATTGAATGGCACAGCAGAAAGGTTCAATCGAACACTGCAGGAGAAAATAAGAGCATTAATGTTTGACTCATGTTTACCCAAAAGCATATAGGAATTAGCGACAGAATCTGCAATACATATTTACAATAGAACACCGCACAGGTCCATAAATTTCGAAATCCCGATCAAGAAGTTTGCTCCAGAGATTAATTGTCATTTTGACAAAATTAGAAGATTTGGTTGTGTAGCTTTCGTTAGAGTTCCCAAGACAGAAACAAACTTTGCAGAGAGAGCTATCAAATCCATCTTTGTAGGGTACACCGTAACAGGATACAATCTATGGCATCCAAACACAGGAATGTTTTTAGAGTCGAGACGTGTCAGATTCAATGAAAAATTAAGTTATAGAGGCACTCATAAGAAGCAACAATTAAACAAGAAAGAAAAGGCAGAGGGAGAAAATTGGATGAAAGAGTTTAGAAGTGAGGAAAAAATAGAGACAAAAAAAGAAGAAATCAAAATTAAGAGAATAAGAGGAAGACCGCGAAAGCAAAAAGTAGAATCAGACGAACAAATAGCAACACAAACAAAAAGGCGAAAGATAATAGAAAAAAAAGCAAAAACAAGAGAGAGAAAAGGCAATTATGCTAAAAAATTAGAAAGTGTAGATGTCATAGGTAAAAAGAAAAACATTTTTGATAGACATTTAGAAATTAATAAAGAATTAGAAATAGACGAATTAAAGCATGCGTTGATTGCGATAACAAACAAAGACCCAGTTACCTACCAAGAAGCTATTACAAGTACAGATAAATTAGTATGGAACGAAGCAATTAGAGACGAATTTAGATCAATGGAGGAAAACGAAGTTTGGAATTTAATATAATGACCGAAGATAATGAAACATGGAAGTAGAGCCAATATCATAGATTCGAAATAGGTATTCAGACAGAAAATAGATGAAGATGGACAAATTAAATTTGAAGCTAGATTAGTGATTAGAGGTTTTAATGACAAGAAAGAACATGAATTGAAAGAAACTTATGCTCCAGTATCGAGATTACCAGTAGTTAGATCAGTATTAGCAATAATAAATAAATATGATTTAGGAGCAAGACAATTAGATGGAAAGACAGCTTATTTAAATGGGAAGCTAGAGGAAGAAATATACATGGAGATACCGGAAGGATTAGAGTGTAGCATTGAAACTAGAAAGAATAAAGTATGTAAATTGGAAAAAGCAATATACGGATGAAAGATTTGTGGCAAGTAGTGGAATAGAAAATTTTCAGAAGAAGTGTTTAAACTGGGATTAGAAAATGATTTACACGAACCATGCTTATTTACATCAAAAAAAAGATAGGATGGCAGTGTTAGTATTATACGTAGATGATATGTGAGTAGCCAGTCATGATATGAGAAAATTAGAAGAAATAAAAGAAGAACTAAGCAAAGTTTTTAAGCTGAAAGGTTTAGGAGACCAAGGAGTTTTCTATCGAAGAATATTCAGAGGGACATGAACAATAAAGTAATGAAGATACAACAGCGGGATTATTCATGGAGAATTTTAGAGAAATTTAAGATGGACGAAAGCAAAGCTCAAAACACACCAATGGTAACTAGACAGGTGAAAAATAGAGAAACTAAAAAAGAGGAAGAAATTCGGAAAATAGAAAATAAAGAAAAACTTAACAATGTACCATCTAGAGAAGCAATCGGTAGTTTAATGTATTTGTCAAACTCCACAAGGCCAGATGTTGCTCATGCAGTAAACTTCTGTGCCGGAAAACAAGTCAACCCAACAGAAGAAGATTGGTTTGGAGTAAAGAGAATATTTAGATACATAACTGGGACTTTAGAAACAGGTTCAACGTATAAGGGTTACTTAGAGAGGTTAGACGTAACGACTGGTGCTAGTTTCAGGGACATAGACGATTCGACTTCAACCGGAGAATATACAACTAGATTTTTTGGGGATTTAGTAGCATGGAGGAGTCATAAACAATTATACGCAACATTACCAACATGTCAAGCAGAATATCTCGCCATGAGCGATGTCGGTCAAGAATTAATATCGTTAGATAAAGCAACTAGAGACATTTTAGGTAAAACATTTTTTCCAGTAAATATATAGTGCGAAAAAAAGTCAGCAGACTGTCAGACGGCTGCCATAAACTGAAAAACTTTGATGAAAGCTTAAAAAAGATAAACGAAAATTCAGAAATTCGAGAAAGAATTGGAAGAAAGGTGCACATGACTGACACTCACGGGGATTACATAAAATCATGCGTAGACAAAGGTATAGTTAGAGTACAATGGGTGTCATCAAAAGAAAATTTAGCAGATGTCATGACGAAGCCACTCACAGCCAACGACCATGAATACCTCACCAATAAATTAATGAATTTAGAGTAGGATAGGCGTAACAAATTATACATTAGGGAAGTAATTTTCATTTATTTTTGTTGACAGATAAATAGAGGATTAGAAGATAAAGAAGAGATTCAGAAGATGAAGAAGAGAATCAATTTAGAAGATATTCAACTATGAACAGAGACATGGAAGTAGAAGAAGAAAATTCAAGAGATTTTAGAGGGCAAGTGGAAAGAAGATTTAGAAGAATGTATGTGTGCAAATTAGAAGATGAAAATCTAGAAGTCAATTGATATTAGAAGAATTATTCAAAGGAAAGGATGTGCAGTATCAAGGAAGGGAGGGAGTGTTGGAAACTGGCTTCCTCGATACGGCACTGAATAGTGTAATGTGTGCATGAGCGAATGAAGCGGCTCGGTGCCGGTAGAGAAGCGTGGTGCGATCGTGCGTAGTACGAAAACAACAAGTGAAGCGAAAGGCTAAACGCAAAGCATACGAGTGTAACAGTGAATAATGAACGATATTTTATGAAGAGTGATCAAAGTATATTTATTGTGTATACCTAACCTCGCTTGCCAACCTCTGTTTTCGCTCTAATACCTACTACTTATCTACTATTTACAATATTTACATGTTACTTATATCTAATTTGTCTCCTATTTACAATCTTCCCATCTCCATTCCTCTTCCTCCTCCCTTCTCTTCATCTCCATCTTACCCAACACTCCCTTCACCCATGCTACTGCCCTTTTCCCCCTTTTCATGCAACAATGCCTCCATGCTTATCTCACTTCTTTCCATCTCCACGCACTCCTCCAACCAGTGCTCCACTCTTGCATTCCCCTTCCCACACAGTTCACACATCCTCTTCTCCCGAGAGAGCCAGAACCTATTGAAACCCTCCATACACCCACACCTCATCCTCGCTATGAGCTCCTGA
>CAKNXH010057612.1:0-37856 GCA_932178445.1 Andricus quercusramuli | reverse complement strand
ATGTGACGTTGCACTTTTATTGCAAGTCACAAGCTATTAATTTTCAGAAGTTCAATGAATCCCGAGCAACCCGACTGTCCTGATGAAGCCTCACCCATCCTTACCTAACGAGAAACTTCAAGAAGCATTTGGGACGCCTTTTGTCGATTGGAGTTACTTGAGTCATTTCAAATTTCCCGCCAAACCTACTGCTGTATGCCAACCTGCTCCTATCCTTCTAGTCGTACCCCAAAACTTACGGAATATTTTTGGAATGCTGTTATGAATTATTGCTGCTGATATTTTTGACGCCCCCTTCAACTTATCCACCTGGCGTGGAATTCAAAAGTTCCAAATTTGGGAAGGTTTATTGTCGATCCCCGGCAATGCGAGTGGGACCTCTATAGCTCAGGCTCGGATCATCAGTGTCAACGTTCTCGGTGCTAGGGACTTCATTTGGATGGTTCTTTAAAGTCCTAGTAGCCGGCTTGGTTTTGCAGATAATTCGGAGAGGATGTCTTGGACAATAATTCAACATCTTATGGACTAATTGGATTGATTGAAATCATCGAAATTCAGAAGAGATTATTTTTGTTTGGACACAGCATCCCTAAATCTACGACTGGTTACATCCCTGATAGTTCTATTCTTCTGTTAAACATTCCCTAGCAACGCCAATTAGATTGCCGAATTTCAACCAATGAGGATCAAGTCGGTTGCCAAAGAAGAAAGCACTGCTGGGAAAAACCTGGATCTCTCGGCATCTTTCGTCAAGCAGCTTGCGGGTCAACATCTCGTTGTATTTGAGAAGTTGCTTTTCTAGTATTGTCCTCGAGTTTTGTTTAAATTGTGACTTATGGTGTTAACTAACATCCTTGGTGTATCTCCGAGTGCTGTCCCAGATTATTTAAAGGTATGGTTCATTTTTGTAAGGTTCAGAAAGGAGGATTTTTGATTTTTGTTTGATTTTGTGTGGACCCCTTTGCTTTTTGGTTGAGAATTTAAGTATATAATTTGGTCACACAAAACTAGATAAATCTTCCTTGACTGAATTTAATGATTTTATCGTACATTGTGTTATATTCTTGTCTCATTGTGTATTTCTTGTGCTGTTTTCCCCTTTTTGCTGTTGTCCCATTCCCTGATTTATTTGTGCCATTGTATCAATTGTATTATGTTTTAAATGTGTTTTGCCCAATTTTGATATTCGTTTCCCTGTTTGTTGATGACCCTCCCGACACGCTATAGCCTATTTTGTTCGTTTGCGTTCGTCTTGGAAAACCAGACGAAAGATCACATTCCCTTTTTAGATAATTAACTCTCCATTTTATGTAACTTTAGTTTTCCTCTTCTAGTCAATTGTTTCTTTGTAGTTTGTGTGGAAAACCGATTATTCCCCCATTTTGAGAATTTGTTACATCCTTCTTGAATCAATTGTTTCTTTTCTCAATTATTTGTCTTCCAATGTCCCAAATCGTAAATGCAAATTATTTTGTTTTTATAAAATAAAAATATTGTTGAACATAATTACCTTTAATTTATTTATAAATTTAGATTAAATTAATTTATTTATCGGATCAAATTTTAAGAATCAGCCCCTCTACCATTTTCCAGAGACGGGGCTGAGCTAGCCAAGTTTTGATTCGGTTCACGAGTTTAAATTGTTTTTATTTTATTTATTAATTGTTTGAATATTTTGATTTTGAATGATTATGAATGATCCATGTGGATCTGGCGCCCGCGGTAATTAATTATTTAATATAACTTACAATTTCAGAACAAAAACCGAAGGTTATAACGGTAGGAAAAGGGGCCGTTATAATTTTTGGCGCCCAACATGGGGCTGCATTAATTCAAGAGTTTTGTTTTAAAATATTTAATTGATTTTCATGATTCAACTTTTTGTTGAATTTCAATAATTTGAGATTCAAGAATTTACAAATTTGGAGGTTAGGCTTGTGCTTTGCAAAAATAATTGATTCTTTTAAAAAAAGTTGATTTGATCAAGATCAATCAATTGAATTTTCTTCAAGCCTTTGACATTCGGGTATTACTTCTATAATATCCTACATAACCTTGAACATTGATTAATTCCCCTATAGACCCAAAAATTCGCCTTATTAGCCTTAAATTATACTTAGCCTAGTATAATTGATTGATATCTCAACTTCCCTACAACATTATATGTTTTATTTCAGGAATTTTATGTAAATTTTGAATTTTTTTAATGAAAGTTCAAAGAATAAAATTTTATTATTAATTCGTTTAATCCCCATATTTTAGAAAATTATTTATACTTGTGATTTCCTAAAAATATTTATACCCTAGGTACCCCGCAAATATTTATACCCTTAAATATTTGAAAGTGTTTATGCCCTGATAACCTTAGATTATTTATACCCCAGATACCCTAAAAATATTTATACTCTAGGTACCCCGAAAATATTTATACCCTTAAGTATTTGAAAGTGTTTATGCCCTTATACCCTTAGATTATTTATACCCCAGATACCCTAAAAATATTCATACCATTGAATATTTGAAATTATTCATGCTCTTGGTATCCTAATTTTATTTATACCACAGATACCCTGAAGTTATTTATACCCTAAATTCCCAGAAATTATTTATACCCGTAATTCCCTGAAAATATTTATACTCTTGATACCCCTATTTTCTTTATACTTCAGATACCCTGAAATTATTTATACCCTAAGTTCCCAGAAATTATTTATACCCGTGATTCCCTGAAAATATTTATACCCTTGATACCCTTATTTTATTTATATTCTTGATGCCCTGGAATAGTTCATACCCTTTATCAACTGAAATTATTTAGGTTCTTGGTTCTCTTAATTTATTATACCCTTTGAGTGCGACGGAAATTGTCTAATAAATAATACGGAACCTATAAAGCAATAATAATGGCCGCAAATGTAGAAGATCCTCATGTTTGGATTCTTCAATCAAGTAGGGACGAATTAAGTGAAGAATTGAGAATTCGTGGTCTTCCGGCAGTTGGAAATGCTATGGGTCGGCGAAATAGATTAATTAAAAATTTACATACCCTAATTGATTTGAATAGAGCAAAGAAATTGGTCGATCATTTGATCCCTAATCCTGACGATTTAGACCCTCCTCTTGTCCCAAGCAACAGTAACTCAATTAAAAATCGAAACCAGAATAATTACCCTAGTAATGTATAAAAGAATGATGTGCAAATCCCAATTATTGGATCCCCAATTTCGTCAAATGACTTAGTCACAATTGATGAAGATATATCTAATCATGTTCCATTTTTGAATTTGAATCCCGTCAATGAAATTGATCGTATGAGAAGAAATGGTAGCAATTTAGACCCTAAAACCCCACCCCTTAATAAGAAAAATATATCTAGTCATAATCCATTTAATATGGAATCGATTACGGAATTTAGAAAAACTAATCCCCCTCAATTCAATCAACCCCGATTTAATGATCAACAATTTAATTTGCCCAAATTTGATGAACAAGAATTCAATCAACTTAGACTTCAGGAGCAACAATTTTATCAAAACAAATTTAACAAACCACATGTCAATGAACATAAATTTGGTCAACAATTTCCTGAGACATTTTTTTAGAAATGACACTAATTTTTATCAACCAAATTTATCAAATGAAATTCATTCTAGAAATCCATATAGAGAAAGTCGTTATTCTGATGCTTATAATCAATTCTCCAATCCCGTAACTCCTCAGAATAATCCCTTTAATGATATTAGTCCTAGTATTCCTAGAAGAAATCCAGGTTATAATTACCAAACATTTCAGAATCCTCGGTTTCCAAATCATGATTATTTAGAAAATAATCAAGCATTTGATCCCAATACCTTTCATGTCCCTACCAATAATTATAGACCTGGTTCTCATTATCATCCTACTTTAGACCCACAATTTTCTGAATATCATGAGCCACCACATGTTCATTCCCGTAAGAATTATTCCCAAAGTGCTGCTTCTGCTTTCGATATCATGAGAAAATGGAATCTAAAGTTTTCTGGTCATCGTTCGGAAGATCCAGAGACGTTTTTGATGAAAATTATTGAAGGTAGAACTATAGTCCCAGTAGAAGATTCCATTTTATTGCAAATACTTCCCTTTTTCTTATCTGGTATAGCCTTAAATTGGTACAGAAGTCTAAAACATACGTGGAGAAATTTTAAGGAATTTATGTCTATGTTTCGAACCAGGTTTGGGGATGCAGATTTTCAGTTTGAGTTAGGGCAAGAAATTTATAAAAGAACGCAAGGAGAAAATGAACCTGTAGCTGATTATTTAACATGTATGATGGCACTTTTTGATTGAGTCGTTCCTAGTCTCGCGGAATCAGATGAGATTAGTTTTGCGCACAGAAATTTATTACCAAAATTACAATTGTTAATTCCAAGGCAGAGTATTTTCAATTTTTCTCACCTAGAAAAACTAGCTGTAGCTTCTGAGAAAAGTATTAGAGTTGCTAGATCATTTAGACCCCCTCCACCTCCTGATAGATCCCTATTACCCGATTTGGCCTATAAAGATAATAAATTTAAAAATGTTGGAAAAAACCGTGAATTAATAACTTTATTAGAATAACAAAATTATGAAAATAATTCAACCCCTGATTTAATGGATCAATTCTTTTTAGCTAAAGACCCTAACCCTAAACCTCAGAACCTACAACCCGATCAGAAAATTATTAAACATAACAATTCCAAGATAAACTATCCTAGAGATCCTAATCCAAAGGATTCGAGTTCTAATAATATATCAAGAAACCCATTTTTACCATACTTAGATAACAGTCAAAATAAAACTCCGAACAATTCTTCTCAAAATTTAGTATGTTGGAATTGTGACCAAGAAGGTCATAGATTCGGAGAATGTAAGGAAAATAGAATTGTTTTCTGTTATAAATGTGGAAGGAAAGGATTTACTCGTGTATCCTGTCCAAAATGTTCGGGAAACTAAATAAGGAGTTATTTAGTGGGTCCGAAATTCCTCCTAAATTCCCTTTTGACCCTGTTTTTGAATTTAATAAAAAGATTGGTAATTTAATTGACCTGTCTAAAATACTTAAGGATGAAAAATCTAACCGAATATTGGATAAAGTAGACATTCAAATAAATGATCCAGGATCTCAATTAGAAAATAATTTATTGGATACTGACTCTAATTTAGACCCAGTTCCTTTGAATAATATAGATTATAAAATAACCCTGAAGCTAACTCGAATCCATTCTTGACCCTGGATGACAATCCTAATTTTATTGAAAATAAAGACCCTCTTTTTGACCTTGAATCATTTTTGAATCCCAATATTCTTGCAAATTCATTTTACTCCCCAGAAAATCCAAAGGATATAGCTAGATCAGCAAATGTTGAAATATTCCCTATTTTTAATTTATCTGAAATTCATTATAGCCCAAAACCCTTATCTGGACCTGGACCTCTCATGTATGTTACCGTGTATATTAAAGACCATCCAATTAAGGCTTTAGTGGATGGAGGTGCCTCAAGATCATTTTTTGGGCCAGAAGGTTTAGAATTAATTTAAAAATTAGATTTAAAAATTAATCATCAACATGGGTTAGTTCAAGTTGCCAATAGCCATATTGAGTTGGTTTATCAGGAAATAGTGGCTCCAATTACTTTGAAAAATAAGACGAGAGAAATGTTTATACTAGTTTTACCTTCCCTACCTGTTTCTCTTGCGATAGGTTTAGATCTTCTCAAAGTTTTAGAGTAGACATTGATTTTGAGGATAGAACTTGGATTTTTAAAGAAGACCCATTTACAGTATATAACTTTGAATTAGAAGAATGGAGATCTGATTTATGTTACGGATTAAATGAATTGACAATAGATGAAACAGTAATACTACAAAAATTTCTTCATACAAATTTACCCAAAAATTTAGGCAAACCTGGTCTAACATCCCTTGCTGAACACGTTATTGATGTGGAAGGTCATCTACCTATCAAGCAAAGACATTATTCAGTTTCGCCTAAAGTACTTGAAGCTACTATGAATGAGTTAGATGCAATGCTGGCTGATGACATTGTTGAACCCTCCAGTAGTGGTTGGTCTTCTCCGGTTGTTATGGTTAGAAAACCTGACAGGAGTTATAGATTTTGTTGCGATTATCGGAAATTGAATAAAGTTACTAAGCGAGATGCTTATCCTATCCCAAAAATGGAAAGTATTTTTGATAAATTACGTCGCGCTAAGTATATTTCTACTTTGGATATCCAAAAAGGTTTCCTTAATATTCCTTTAGAAAAGAATAGTCGTGAGAAAACTGCATTTTCTGTTCCTGGACGTGGACTATTTCAATTTAAACGTACGCCCTTTGGACTAACTAATGCCCCCGCTACTTTTCAACGCCTTGTAGACTCCCTTATCGGCCCGGAAATGGAACCTCATGTTTTTGCTTATATGGACGATATTATCATCGTCACAGAATCTTTTGAAGATCATTTAAAATGGTTACCTATCGTTCTCAAGAAAGTAAAAGATGCAAATTTATCCCTAAATCCTGAGAAATGCGAATTTTGTTGTTCACAAGTGAAATATCTTGGTTTTCCAGTCAATGAAAATGGCTTGCTTATAGACCCAGACAAAATTTCCCCAATTGTAAACTATCCTGTCCCCAAAAATATTAAAGAATTACGTCGTTTCTTAGGCATGTCTTCCTGGTATCGAAAATTCATACAAAATTTTGCTACAATTACCGCTCCTCTAAATTTACTTTTGAAGAAAAAACAAAATTGGTGTCGGTCTAAAGAACAACAATCAGCTTTTGAACTTATTAAATCCCATTTGATTGAAGCCCCTATTTTATCTTGTCCTAATTTTAATGAACCGTTTGTCCTACAGACTGACGCCAGTAGTACAGGACTGGGTGCAGTCTTAACGCAAACTATAGACGGTTTAGAATGTGTAATATCTTTTGCTAGTAGATCAATGTCCGATGCCGAGAAAAACTATACTACCACCGAGCAAGAATGTTTAGCCATAATTTGGTCCATTCAAAAATTCCGTGCTTATTTAGAAGGATATCGGTTTACAGTTATAACAGATCATAGTAGCTTAAGATGGTTGCACAATCTTAAAAATCCTACCGGAAGATTAGCCAGATCGGCTCTGTCACTTTTAGAATACGATTTCGATATTGTTCATCGTAAAGGTTGTTTCCATCATGTCCCTGACGCCCTTCCAAGAATGTTCGAAAATCCTCAAGAACAAATTAATTTAACTAAAGAAATAACTCCCTCTTGGTATATTCGTCGTTTCATCGCAGTTTCTAGTTTCCCTGAAAGTTTTTCAAATTGGAAAATCAATGATAGTAAGTTATATCATTTTAGACCCGATCCCATCATTTCTTCTATAGTATGTGACCTTAACGAATGGAAATTAGTTCCACCTGACGAAGATAGATAGAAAATTCTTAGAGAAGCTCATGACGTTCCTCAGTCAGGTCATTTAGGTACAGAAAAGACATATAAACGAATTGCTATAGATTATTTTTGGCCAGGATGTTTTAAAGATGTATTTGATCATGTTAGAAAATGTGAGGTTTGTCAAACCTGTAAGGTTGATCAAAAAGCTCCCCCGGGCATGATGGGTGAGAGAATAGTTGAACAACCTTGGATTGTAGTTGCAGCAGATATTATGGGACCACTTCCCCGTAGTAAAACTGGCTTTCAATATATACTGGTTATTCAAGATTTATTTACTAAATGGATTGAATGTATTCCCTTACGAAAAGCCACTGGGAAGAAAATAGGTGAAATGTTTAGAGAATTGATTATTAATCGTTGGGGAACACCTCAAATTATCCATACTGATAATGTCTCAGAATTTGTTAATCAAACTATGAAATCATTGGCTGAAGAATATAAAATTCATTTATTCACTATTCCCCCCTACCATCCTCAAGCTAATCCAGTAGAAAGGATAAACCGCGTAATTGAAACCATGATAATTTCCTTTATTGATCAAGATCATCGAGCTTGGGACCAACATTTATCTGAATTCCGTGATAAACTTGTGATAAACAAATTTTATCAGCAAATACTCGACATTAGGGGTTATTCGTCTTCAAAGTATATTTCTGCTCTGAAATCGCTTTCTTCCATCGTTAGGATGATTCGGGGTCATTAAAATTTGAGATTAAGTGTTATTTGTTTATTTTATAAACAAATTATATAAAAAATTCACATTTTGGGCGTTTTTAGGCCAAAATAAATTGATTTTTCTTCTGACCTTGCTGAAATTATATTGCCAATGATGCTTTCTGCACAAAATTTTGCAACCCATCAATATTTGTTTATTTTATAAACAATTTATATAAACAAATGCACATTTTGGGCGATTTGAATCGTAAATAATTTGCTTTTTTTTCTGACCTTGTTGAAATTATATCAACAAAGATGTTTTTTGAAAGAATTGTTGCCATCCATCAATATTTGTTCATTTTCTAAACAAATTATATAAACACATGTACATTTTCGAGGAGTTTAAGCGAAAACAAATCGTTTTTTTCTGGCTTCGGTTTAATTATATTAAGAATTATGTTTTTCAAAAAAATTGTTGCCACTCATCAATAGTTCTTTATTTTATAAATGAATTATATGAACGAATGCACATTGTGGGCGTTTTCAAGCGAAAAGAAATATTTTTTTCTTCTGGCCTTGCTGAAATTATATTGCCAATGAGGTTTTCTGAAAAAATTTGACCTTCCATTGATATATTTCTTATTTAATATACAAATTACGCAAATAAATTGGCCAAAAATTGGTTTAAAAGATAAACGATTACCGATGCTTGGCAGCATCATTCTTTAGAACATTATTGGCCAGATAACTTCAACAAAATCAGAAGAAAAAACTATATGTTTTCGCTTAAAAACTCGTTATATGTGAATTTATTTGCGTAATTTGTTTATTGAATTAGCAAATATTAATGCATGGCCAAATTTTTTCAGAAAACCTCATTGGCAATGTCATTTCAGCAAGGCCAGAAGAAAAACGATTTCTTTTTGCTTAAAAACGCCCACAATGTACATTTTTTTATATAATTTATTTATGAAATGAAGAAATATTGATGAGTGGCAACAATTTCTTCAAAAAACATCATTTTACATATAATTTGTTTATAAAATAAACAAATATTGATAGGTTTCAAAAATGTTGTCAGAAAACAATATTGGCAATATAATTTTAGCAAGGTGAAAAGAAGAAACGATTTATTTTCGCTTAAAATCGCGCAAAATGTGCATTTGTTTATGAAATAAAGAAATATTGTTGGGTTGCAAAATTTGTTTAATATAATTTCAGCAAGGTCAGAAGAAACTTTCAGTGTTAGGTCTGAATTTCCAGTGTCACGCTACATGTTGAGCAAGTCGTTTTTCTCACAACACGATTTTTTAAAATGGCTGACACGACTTCGACAAAAACACTGGGCCGATTAAGCTCAAATTTTGAGGATATATTCAGCAGATGTTTGGCTAAAGCTTGAACTAGAATAAATGAAAAATAATGATAAATTTCTTCAAAGTCCGAGAATCCAATAAGGAGAAAAAAAAGAAACAACAATGCTGTGTCAACACAATCTGACCATTTTATTTAAATGTCAAAAAAGAAACCCAACGTTTTGGAAACACTCTGTTTCCCTCAACAGGGGAATAAACGTTATTCAAGTCTAAAAAGATATAATAAAAGTCTATTAATATATTAAAATGGACAATTTTTTAGAAAAAATTTAGATAACCAACTTACGGAATAGTTACGAATATCCTAGAACATCATTTTTGGAGTAGATGAAATTCGTTGAAGTGAACAAGCAATTGTAATTCAAATAGTAATTTAACTTATTAACAAATTGATGATAACCCATTAAAATCTTTACAGAATAAAACTTTTAATAAAAGTAATAAATGCAGACTTAAAGGGTTTTCAGGTTCTAACATAGAGAGACAAGATCTTATTACAGAAAATACTGATCTGGCTAGAATTTAGGAACTTCCTGATATTCATAAAAACGATTTTCCCCAGAGACCTATTGTTAGCACTATAAATTCTCTCACATATACTATGGCTAAGGTCTTTAATAATATTTTAAACTCTGCTCTACCTAAACCGAAATCTTTTATAAAAAATGCTATTGATTTGAAACAAAAATTAGATAAAATCATTATTCCTCCTGGTTACATTATGATTTCTCTTGATGTAACTTCTCTCTTTACTAACGTTCCTGTAGAATTGGTTCTTAATAGTATTGAAAAAAGATGGTCTTATATTAAGAACGTTACTAACTTGCCTTTAGATAAATTCAAAGAAGGGATTCAATTCCTAATGGATAATACCTATTTTCAATTTAATAATATTAATTATAGACAAAATTTTGGAAATCCCATGGATTCTCCTATTTCAAATAATTTAGGTGACATGGTAATGCAAGATTTAGAATCTGAGATTTTTAATAAACTAGACTCAAATCCTTTCCTATTTTCGTTATGTAGATGATACATTTTTAATTATTCCTCAAGACAAAATTGAAATTACTATAAAAACTTCCAACTCAATTCATAAAAGATTACAATTCATACATGAAATTGAAAATAATAATACTATAAACTTTCTTAATATTAGCATTATAAGAAATGATAATGGCACCATCTCTACTAATTGGTTTCGCAAATCAACATATTCTGGTCGTTTGATTAATTTTTTATCAAAACATCCATTCCAACAAAAAATAGTAATGGTAACTTAAAAATTGTAAAACATTTTCTTTTCTTGAATAACTTCCCTCTAAATATCATTGATAAACACATGTATAACAGATTAAAACAACTTAATAACAAAAACAGAATTAATAACTGTAATAACACTATGAAAAAAAGAATTTGATCCTAAAACAAAAAGAACTTTACACATAAGACGTAAAGAACATCAGGATAGAGTCAGATTAAACTTCAATAATGTTCTTAACGACCACTTATATAATAATACCAATGATAATATTTCTCACATTTTTCTTTGGGATGAGATTGAAGTTTTACATCAAGAGAATCATCCTATAAAAAAAGCCTTGGCAGAAATGGTTTTTAATTAAAAAGAACTAGATAACTGTTTGAATGAAATCACTGATCTTGATCATCTTAATGAATCTTACAATTCCATCTCAGAGTTATTTTTATGAAATTATCTTGAACGTCATACAATATTTAATACAATTAAATCAACTTATCTTGCTTGCTTCTAGTTCTTGAATATCTGTTTTCTACTCTTCAACTGTTACTTACATTCAAATTTTGGCGCCTTTTTCCTCCGTTTCTAATGTTCTATCTTTATTCATAATGTGTTCCCTAAGGGTTTACATGACTTCCATTTCTTACAACACTTCCTTCTACATGTTTCATAAAATCTTATCCTTACTATTTACAGTTATTTACACCTATTTGCAGAAAATCTTCTATCCAAAGCCTTAATTCTATTTTTGACGATAGCGCAATTTGGGACGTGTTAGCGAACGAGTTAGCGAGTGATCAAAAGCGAGAGTGCAAGCAAGAGATAGAGAGAGAGAGAGAGAGAGAGAGAGAGAGCGGTAACGCAAACGCATCTTAATTTACTTATACTATAACATAACCATTACTTACAAATCTTTACGCTTCTCATTTAAGCGACTTTCGTATCCTTTTCCTTTCACTTCTCTTGTACCTCCATTTTGCCTTTTTTTGCATCCATTCTGTCATTCTTTTCCATTTGCTCCGCTAGCACCCTCTAACTCCTTCATCCGCTCTTCCCCTAAACCATCCTCCCCTAGAATCTTTATGACATTCTCTTGCCAGCTTCCTTTATCTTCCATTCCTCTCCTACACCCTTCCCATTCATGCTCCCATGTTTCCTCTTCCCATTCACAGATTCTGCACTTTCTGTTATCTTGATTTTCCCAACACATAATTGCCCTTACCTCGTTTCGCAATCTAAATCTTGCTATTCTGGTCCATTTCTTCTCTCCCTATCCCTTTTCTAAACACTTTGGTACTCCTTCCTTTTTTATCATCTTATACCATATATTATATTTTAATTCCTCAATCATCCCCCGTCTTTCTATTAATTGTATTTCTCTCTCCCTTTTTGCCACTTCTTCATAGTTGACTCCAGCCCCTTCTTCTATATCTCTAGCCTTGAAGAACTCCCTTCTTTCTTCCTCCCGTCTCCTTAATTCCATTGCCCTCCCTCTTCTTTCTTCTACCTCCATCAAACACTTTCTCGCTAACTTCCATCCCTTTCCCTCCCACAGCTTCGTATCAAAATTCCATGCCCTCTTTCCCTCTCTAGTACTTAATTTATCCCTTTGCGCTTCTTCTCTCACCATATATCCCGGCGTCTTCCAGTCTAACCCTAGCGTCCACCTGATATACCTTTCTTGTAAACTTTCGATCTCTTTCCTTTCGTTCCATCCCCATATCTCTGCACCATAACCTAATACCGGCCATACCAGCGTATCAAATAACCACATTCTCCTTCTTCAATTTTTTTTTAACCTTCTTCCTATTCCCCATATCTGTTTCATTACCCCTGCTGCTTTTTTAATCCTTTCTCTTATATGAGCTCTATGATCTTCATTTGCTTGCATGGTATATCCCAAATACTTAAATTCTTTTACTTCTCCTAATTTTTTTTTCTTCCATCTCCCCGCCCATTCTTTGTTTCTTCCCCCTCCTTTTCTAAACCTCATTTTCTTTATCTTTTCTACATTTAAATTCAACTTTTTTTCATCTGAGTATTACTCTAATCCTGTAATTAAGCCCGCCATCCCTTCCTCATCCTCTGCCATCAACACTATATCATCTGCGCATGCCAGTGTATATATCTTTTCGTTCCCTATCCTAACACCTCCCCACCCTTTTCTCTTAATTCCTCCTTTCAAGTCTGATATTAATATGTTAAACAAAAGTGGGCTCAGAGGACATCCTTGCCTGACCCCTCTCACCAACCAGAAGCTATCTCCTACTTGCTCTCCTACCTTTTCTTGCTTTTTGTCTCTCTAAAAATTTCCGTTACCCTCTTTATTATCCCTCTCTTATCCCCTCTTTCACCATAACTTTTTCTATCTCGCTCCGGTCTAATGAGTCAAACGCCACCTTCAAGTGCACGAACACTGCTATCATTGCCCCTTTCTCTCTTTTAATCCTCTTATTTACTAAGTAGTTCAGAATATATATATTGTCCATTACCGTCATCCCTTTTCTAAACCCTGTCTGATTCGGTGGCTCTATCTTTTTCTCCTTAACTTCTTTTTTCAACCTCTTCGATAAAACAGTCACATATACTTTATACAGTGTTGGCATTAGTGTCACTCCTCTATAATCTTCAACCTCCTCCTCCTCCTCTTTGTCTTTCTTCACTATTGGTATCACCACTTCTTCTTTCCATAACTCTGGCCACCCCTCTCCTCTCTTCATACTGTATTGCACATTATCCATGCCCATTCCTTCAATTCTGTCCCCCCATATTTACATACTTCATTTGGAATCTCATCTATACCAGGTGCCTTCCCATCTTTCATCATCCCTAATACCTTGACTATTTCCTCTCTTGTAATGTCCTTCTCCTCATCAGTTTCCCAACCATCTTTTCCTCCTTTCCTATCTTTCCTCTCTACCCCTCCTAGTAATTTCATAAAATATTTTTTCCATTGTATCATTTCAATACCCTGGTTTACTCTTTTCCTTCTTCTTCTCTCTTTATTTACCACCTGCCAAACCTCTTCTTCTGTACTAGCCTTCTCCGCTTCTTCTTCAAACCTTTTATTTTCCTCCTCTTTTTTTTCTAATCACACAACTCAGTATACTCCTTCTTTTTTCTCCTATATTCATTTCCACTACTTGTTCCTTTTTTCGATTTTCTTAATACCCTTCTCACTTCCTTCTTCTTCTGTTTACAATCCTCATCCCATTCACTTCTATCCCCTCATGCACTAACTTCTTTTTTGCTTGTGCACTCTAATACTCCTTTTATTTCTCCTACCATTATTTCCATTTCCGCGATTACATTTCCTTCCCCCATTTTTATATTCCTTACTTTTTCTTTAAACTGTTCTCTACCTTCCATTGACCAATCCCCTCTTCCTGCTCTTTTTACTTTTACTTCCTTTTTAAACTTATTGTTATTACTCATTTCTCCCTCTACTGTCACTATTATGGGGAAGTGATCCGAATCTATATAGTTCCCCACATCTAGTTTCTTAACCTTCTCTCTTACTTCGTCGCCCACTACCACATAATCAATTACCGTTCCCCTCTTTCCTCCTGAACGTGTATATTCCCCTTCCTCATCCCCCTCTATACTTCCGTTTACGATAAACCATCCCATCTCCTCTAGGCTCTTCAACAACTTCTTTCCCTCCCCATTCAGTACCTTTTCTTCAGATTTCTTCCTCGCTCTCCATCCCATTCCCTTCCTCCTCTGTCTCCTGTTCACGCATTAAAATCACCTCATATTATAAGCCTAATCTCTCGCTTATTTTCTTCCATCAGTTCTCTCATCCCCTCTGATTTCTCCTGCATATTACCGTTTACATAAATCTCCACTATCTTCTACCTATCTTCTCCCATATTTATCTCTTCTACTATTAATCCTTCTTCGTGTTCTTTCAAATCTTTTTTATCATTCTCTGTTATATATTTGTTCCTTACTCCCATCACCATCCCTCCCATATCTCCGCACTTTTTATTCTTCCTCTTTGCATTTTGAACCTGCCATTTGTAACCTCTTGGTAATCTTGCCCTTACTCTTCCCCATCTCTTTTCATCTAGCGACGTCTCCATCATTACTACTACATCCCGTTGTGTCAATTTTCTCATAAAATCCCTATCCTTTCTTTCTAAGCCTGCTACATTCCAGTAGCATATGCTCCAATTTTCCCTACTTTCGTTTCTTGTCTCTTTTTGTTTCACTATTTCTTATTTCTTTACTTCCTGTTCTTTTCTCTCCTAGTTTCGCGATACCTCACTTTTTACTGAGTCTTCCCTGCCCTCGTCCCAATTCCACCATACACCTTCTATCTGTATTCTCCCATACTTAATCCATGTTCTTCTTCCCTTTTTTCTTTCCTCTTCTGCTATTTTCCTTAACTTATACTGCATGTTCCTTTCTGCCCATGTCAATTCGTCCTCTATTCTTTCCGATCTTCCATATAACATCCTATTCTTTGTCATCACTTCCCTCTTACGTTCCCATTTCTTCAGTTTTACTAGTACCATTTTTTCCCCTCTTCGCTCATCCCTTCCTAGACTTCGCACAGCCTCCATCTCAACCTCAGCATCAATCCTTTTTAGTACTTCTTCCACTCCTTCCCTCAGCTCCTTTCCCTCTAATCTTGGACCATTTAACACTATGTTTCTTTTTCTTTCTCCTCTGTGTATTCCCTCGGCTTCTAATTTCTTTCCTTATTTCCTCCTCCCTTCTCTCCTGCTTTTCTTCATACATCCCCATTACTTCTATCACCATTTCGCGCGTTGCTTTCAATCTTTTCTTTTCCGTCAGATCTTTACCCTCAGCTCTGCCTCTTTCTGTTCCCTTAATTTTCCCATCCATTTTTGCATTTTTCAAGCTTGCCCGTATATCTTCCTTCTCTTCACTGCTTCCCCTCTCCCCTCTCTTCCTTTTGCTGAATGCCTCAATCGATCCCACGCTCTTCGCCCTCAATCTATCCTTTCCTTGCTAGTATTCGCTGCGCTAGCCATGAATCCAATTCAAACGACCCCGCCTTCTATCGTTCTGTCTCTATCTACCGTCCCGTCTACCTGTCTTGCCTTTCCCCTCTCCACTCTGCCCTGCTACGACCCACCCGGTCCTCCCACCCTGTCACGAACCTCAAACCCACCTGACCTCAACTCCCATACAAATCTGTCTTTTTCTTTAATACCATTAAGCCATTTCCCTTTCGGGGTAGGCGTGACACTACCCGATTCGGGTAGTATTTCTAGGTGGATCATTTATTACTAGTACTACTAGTGTGAGCTCACCACACCCACGAAGGGCCAACAGCACGCAGTATTCCCGAACGGTCACCCATGCAAGTACCAACCGCGCCCAACACTGCTTTACTTCAGTGATCTTACGAGAACTAGTGTTTTCAGCGTGGTATCGCCGTTGGCGATACTTGATCTCCAAAAATATCCTCACCCCCTTGCCAATCTTTCAATCTATCAATCAATCTCTCACAAACGAACCCCTCTACACACATCCACAATCCACTCACCTGAAATTTCACCACAATTATCAGAAAAACTCAGCACCAAATTACACCGCTGCCACACACTTTCACGCGGGAGACGGAAGTCCCATTTCTAATGTATGCTAGGTTATAGAATTTCCTTGACAGTCACTTGTGGAGTCTTCTTTATGGGAGCAGGATGCTTCTCCATCCTGCTCTCTTAATAATTCTAATAGAATATACTTTTAATGCAGAAATTTACTTTTGTTAACTGTTTTTTAATATTATTGTTATTCAACACACAAAAATTCTTGAAATTGAATCAAAAAATGGTAACTATAACTATTTATCTTTGAACTTAACCTCTTTATATTTTTATTATTATGATAACTTTGCTAACCTAATTATAACTTACTTACAGAAAATTTAACATACTCTCTAATTATTGGAAATATGTTCATTATAAAGAAAAAAACTTTATTTAAATTATTATTGTTTTTTCACTTCAACAAATTTCATCTACTCTGAAAATGATGTTCTAGGATATTCGTAACTATTCCAGTTTGTTATTAACATTTTTTCTAAAAAAAATTTCATTTTAATATATCAATAGACTTTCATTATATCTTTCTAGACTTTTATAACGTTTATTCCCCTGATGAGAAAAACAGAGTGCTTACGAAACGTTGGGTTTCTTTTATAACATTTAAATGAAAACTGATGATTTTTTAATTTTTAGCAGGTCAAAAACTACCCATAAAAAAGTGAAAATACGCAAAAAAAAATTTCAAATGGGCGCCATTTTGTCAATTTTCAATATTTTTAATTTGCTCTAGTCACGGCTAGAGCCGTACTCGTATATTTTAAGAATCTCTTCGATTTTTGTGCTTCAGATAACCTGGAGCAGCTGAATCATGTCAGCCAAGTGAGGGTGTCGTTTCCAAGACACATTTTTTGAAATGCTACAGCGCCTTCTATTATTTCTTTTTGAATTGGTAACCATGTATTTTTTCCAGTTCAAGATCTGCTTAAACATATTAAAAACTTATATTCAAAAATATTTACAATTTTATTTTTTATGAACTTTTGAAAAACGCCTGGAAAAGCTCGGTGAAATAGAAATACCCCCTTAAATCTGTACAGTAACTATTACTTAACATATAATAATATGTTGGAGAAACAAAAGTCTAATGTTATTGAAATTCATAGTGTTTTCTATAAATTATGAGCACGATTATGATTAGTTGAAAATGGCTAATACGTATGTCCACGGATATTTCCCTGACTTGCTTCTCTTCCCGTTCTGTGAGCGCTATATTGTCCGCTTGGGTTCGGGCTCGCGCGCCAAGCGGACAATATAGCGGTCAAATTAAAATCAGGATATCTCGACTTCCATCAAACATCTTTCAAATCTGAAAAAACCTGCGTGTTCTGCAAGAGATAAGGAATGTATGGCCGTTTATAGAATGTTGGTAAGTCTAATAATAAACTATTTATAGCGGCTTAAACAATTAAATTGTTAATAACTAATTAACCATTGATTTTTAGACAAGCCACCCTCGAAATTCGTGTTCAGCGGGTTAAAATACATAAAAAGCACTTGGGTGGAGCCCGTTACCCCTATCGGCCACGCCCCCCCCCCCCCCCCCTGGCTCCTAGACTAGATGTAAAGTCGCGGAACAGAATACTTAAGGCTCGTCCTTTTCCCCTGAACTACCGGGACGGCAAGCATGTTCGTTGCAGATACTTTGTTTCCTGACGACAGTTCGGAGGACCAAATCGGTCGAATAAGACGTTTGTATTTACATCCGAGAGCATTCTTAATACTTCTGCTGGTGATCATCTGCGCTAGATGCCTTTCTGTTTTCAAAGGATTTTATCACATGCTCGAGTTCCGCCTCGCCGAATCATGGAAAGGCTTGAACCATAGTCTCTTACGCATCCTTACACATTAGTGACATTAGTCGTCATGTGGGGGAAAACTTGTTTTTACGATGAAAGCTAATTTTTCTGCGTCACGTCTTCATCTGGTGTGACGGCCACTAGGGTGCGAATGACAATTCTTTTTCCAAAACTTTTTCCAAAACTCTACATGAACAGAAAATGATTTAAGATGAAATTCTTTTTCCAGTAAAGTATAAAAATCTTTCACTTGAAACTGCAAAACTGAGCTTTTTTCAAAAAAAAAACATTGATCGCAATCCTGGATTTTAAAAAATTTTGAAAGTCTAGTATTAACACAAAATGGTTCATGCTCATATTTTTTTTTGCGGAGCTTATTACGATTTTGTTGAAGAGCATAAAAACAAAACAATTTCAAAAGTTCGACTGACCGCTATCTTGCATTTTTTACTTCAAATTTTGGACAAATTTACAAAAGGCATTTTCACCATGTAAATAAGGACCACTCTACTGTCCAGTGGTGCCTTGAAGCATCACATGTCATTTTCAAGTCGAAAATTGCTTACCTCATGTGGTCTGACTTTTTCCAGCCTCTATAAAAGTTCATTTTTCCTAAGTGACTAACCGAATGCGAGGAGGTATTAACAAACATCACAAGGTCGGGGTGACGGCCTTCTACTGACCAAACACTTTCAACCAATGTTGTCATTGGTTCTCTTAGGCGCTGTTCGTTACAGTTACGCAAGAGTGAACGTTGCGTAGTTAACGCAGCATGCTGCGACTAAACGGAATCACGGCCGATGCGGACGTTTGCATTGGAGTAAAGCGTCACACAAAAACAAAACCATCGCATCGCCCAGCAACTAAGAGCATTTATCGCGGTGCAACGACCAAGGAAACAAGTTTTCAAAAGGTTCACGGCACACGCGATAACACACTTACAACTTCAAACTTTCCTCTTAGAATAGAGTCACATAGCAAAATATTGCCCTCTTGTTGAATCGTTTTATTTCAATGCATGAAAAGCGTTATTTCATCAAAATTCATCGATTTCATTTTTATAAAATTCTAACTTTTCATCATCATCATCATACTAAAATTGTTCTTGGGACTTAAAGAACCTTGCACCTTGTTTTTAAAATGCTTAAAAAAACATTCATAGAAAGTAATATCTGTATCTTACTTTCGCATAGGATGTTTGTTATTTAAAGGACCGAGACTAGAAAAACAATTTTTAATTAGGAATATTTTTTCTTGGTAATTTATTTATTTATTCTTGCATAGTTAATTATCTCAAATGTTTTATTTTCATTCACTTCGCTACTGTAATGATATCGTAAAGACTGGGGAATTTTCAGATTTATTTTTTATTTTGATTTTTAACGTTTTTAATTGGGAGTATTTGAGAAAATATGTTTTTATTAATGTGATTGTGAAGATTTAAATATATATTAGATTATATATATGTATATATATATATATATATATATATATATATATATTTATTTATATATATTACTAAAATATTACTCTAATATATACATTCAAATTATAAATTCAATCATTGTTTTTTAAAATGTTTTTTGTTTAAATATACTTTTTTGCATAATTTAAATTTGGTTGTATTTGTTAAATTTCGTTATAGAATTTTTTGTTTTCTATTTCTTCAAGAATGTTCTTAATTTGCTCAATATATAAATTTATACATTATAGCGATACAGAAATGAGTACGCATATCACCTGGTGTGGTTTATATTATTTTCCAAATGTAATTCCTCATGCATTATACGCGAAAAACTCGATGTTGGTGGGCTTTATATACTTTGTACGTATGATATGGATTTTACGTAATGTAAAAACCATGTATTACAAAAAAAATAAAGTAGAGAAGTATAAATAATTGAAAAGTGAAATTGTGATGTTTAATGTACAATAGGTAATCCTTGTTTGAAAGTTTGCAGGCTATGAGAAGAACCGTTTAGCACCGAGTAATCGCAAACACACGGAGAAAATTTGTTCATTAAAATTTTCCCAATTAGTTAGGTAAATGGAGGACATTAATGCATTTAGATAAAGTTTACAATTATTTTAGGATTTAATACAAAACAGAACTATCAATAATGCAAAAGAGTTATGTAAAATCTCAAGTCCGAAAGTCAAAATTCTGATATGTAATAATTGATATAAGGGTTGTATTATTTTTATACCAGTATATTATAAAATAACGCAGAGTATTGTAAATTTTTATCAAATGAATGATATAAAGTTTGCTTCTGTGTGATATTAAAGATTCACTTAAAAGAAAATATAGATTGCAACATTTCTAAAGAGATTTTCACTTTCATTCGGAGAGAAATTACACAACAGTTAGGTAAAATGAGAGTCGCTAGGGACGTCAACATTCTCAAGGCTGAAGTTTTAAGCCAAGTCCCCCGTAGACACTTTAACATTTTTAAGTTTCGGTTTATATTGTAGAATTTGAGAAAATATTCAAATATATAGACTATCCTTCTCTCTCAGTAGTTAATACTTATTAATTCACTAAATAAAAGTAGAATGTATTCAAAAATTGACGTATAAAGATGCGGGTGATGAAAAAACATCGGAAGGCATTGGACAACTGACTTCGAACTTCGAGGCGGGAGATCCCCGAAGACTAATGTTTGAAAACAAGGTTTAATTTATAACGAAAAAATATGAATTTTCTACCTAAATAATTGAATTTCTCATGAAAGATAAAATGTTTAAAAAAAAATAAGTGAATTTTCAACTTGAAAAGATCAATTTTCTCGTAAAAATAAAGTAGCTACCTTTTTCGTTGCAAAAATTATTTTTTACAAAAAAAAACATATTGTCTATAAAATTTGTTCAATTTTCAACAAAAGAAATGAACTTTCAACTAAAATAATGCATCTTCAAAAAAAAAAAAAAAAATTTTTTTGTTAAGTTCTCTCGAAAATTTTCAATTTGCCTTAGAACTACCCATTGGTCATCAGAAATACGTTTTCTTTAAAGAAACATTGAGTTAGAAAATACTTGGCCGAGATTTTGTAACCAAGATCCAAGTGCGTCGATAGCGAAATGAGTTAGAGCACGCGGTAGAATACACAAGTTTAGGTAGAATAGGTAGGGTTCGAATCCTCAGCGAGTTAGATTTTTCAAAGCGTTGAAGTGTGCGACTATATGTGTAAGCGACCGTATTGGCGAATTGTGTACTTAACAACTATAAAAAATGAAGATTATATAACAATAAGCTAGGATATAACTTTTTTTTCGTTCAGAATTCGTACCTAATACGATCCAATTAGAAAGTTCACAATTACCTAATAGAACACCATATAGAACCAGGAACAAAACCCACTTTCGAAAGTAATAGGACCTGATAGAAGCCACATCCTATTAGGTTTCTATTTGGATTCTAATAGGCATTTTTACTAGGGTAGGCGTGAGGTTTAGTTGTTAGCGATAGAACGCGTTAAACGTAGGTTTGTTGATTCGAAACCCGTCTCAGCGTTTTCGATTTTTAATAGCATTAATATCGTTAAAAGCGTGCGATTATATCGTATGTAGTGTATCGTAATTTAATGTAATTGTTTAAGTTAAATTATGTACATGTACCAACAATATACTTATCAATTGTATGATATGTGTGAGCATGTGTTTGTTAGTAGTGGATGACCTTCCACAGAATCTGTTTGTAGCAAAAATGTTTTTTTTTTTGCTGGCGCACAAAATTTTACATGATTGGGATGTAGAATTCACATATTTAGAGAGGTAGACTTTGTTTTCTATGATCGAAACTGTACCTAACAGTTTGACTCATTTTACCTAACTGGTAGGTAATCAACATCTAATTTTACCCAACTATCAGGTAATCTTTATTATCTCGTTGTATTATTTCTTACTGAATCCCGAATTAAATTTTAATGAATTAATATCAATCATGCATATTTTCACATCAAATATTACCCTATTTCATTTTACATGACTGAAAGTGAAATTTTGATATAATGCCGTAATGTCCACCGTTTGCCGAACTAAGTTCTCAGAACACCGCATTTAATTGAAACAAATTCTCCAGCATCAACAAATATTATCAGACCGTGTTAATTTATTCAACCCATACAGGTTAGAGCGACTACCCGAGTGAAAATAATTCATCTTACACTCTAAGAAAAAGTCTATTAACAGTAAAATTACGTTCCTTTCAAAATGCGTCCTTTGAAATTAAGCAGATTTCTTTTGTCCATCAATAGAATTGTTTCACTGTTCAAAGACTTATCCGTTAAATGCAAAACGGAAGTAGTTTTACTGATGAACGATTTCTTTTGACTTTGAAAAGAATTCCTTTAACTATTAGAGGATTTCATTTGTTGGCTAGCCGAGAAACTGCGCCTACACACGAGTGAATTTTTCACTGCACGATTTATTCATTAATTGATAAAGTGAGTAAGAAAACGTGCGAAATGATGTGGAAAATGGATTTATTAAAAAAATTAGGAATCTCAGATTTTTACGCGAAACCTTTGGAAGGTACGTATACTGAAAGAACAATTTTCGATCAGCATAACCTCACTTTTCATTGATTTTTACGCTTTTCACAATTGAAGTATACATTTTTTTAATGCTTTTGACAATCGAAAGTTCGTAAGACGTTCTTTGTGAAATGGTATTTGAGAGCTTCGATTCTATATTTACATCCACCAAAGTTCGGTTTTTGTACATTTCTTGCACGTAATACCAGGCAACAAGTTTTCACTTAACGTTCAAATTATTCTTTCTTCTGTCCGAAAACAGATTTTACTTCAAGATCAAAGGAAATCCTCTCATAGGTAAAGGATATCATTTGAAACGACAATCCTTTAACTATGAAAGGATTTCCTCTTATGCCAATTTTGAATGGAAAATCCTTTAATAGTGAATGGAATCGTTTGACAGTCAATAGTCTGTTTTTAGAGTGTAGCTAAGCCTTCATCCAAGACATAGCCAACACGTTTTTGTAAGTCTCGGCTCTGGCCGCCAGCGAGACTTCATTTTTAGTCTTCAAGTCGAAATTATTCATCTTCGAGCCGAACTTAAGGACACCGACAGCAAAAGGCTCCCAAGATCTCCGAGGGTCATCGCTAATCAGCTGTCAAATTCACAGAATGTTTATATTATTTATCTTCATGGTATTTATTTTGTATATATTGATAATTTTATTCAACTGTAATAATTATATTCTTTGGATGGGAAATCTAACAATGTTATCCATTTTTTCCTATCGCCAACTGTTAACGAGATTCTTTTAGAAAATGATAGTTTCAATCTTTTCACGCAAAATTTTATATGCCTGTAGTTCATGAGACTGACAGGTTCCGAATTTTGAATTAGCGAATCATTTATCACAAAATGACAAGTTTTGTCGGTTGCACAATTTTAATCCTTAGCATATTTGAACTGTTTGGTCCCAGCCTAGCAACGTGATTCCTGAAAATGACAGGCCCTGAAGGTGAGCTCCATAGTTAGTATAGGTCAGAGTATAATGGACAATAAAATTCACAAACGAAATCTTCCGTAATTCAGACGCAAAGTTCCGTTTCAGAAACTCATGTCTACGGATTGGCTAGACATTCCGGAGATGACTGTCAGATATTTGAAGATTTTCGTTGCAGTGACTTTCCAGTTGCAGCAGTCGGTATATTATTTAGCAGAAATAATTACAGGAAACAACGACATAAACTTACTTTACTTCGAGTAAACAACACTGATAAAAAAAGTATTAAATTTAAAATACCAATGTATATTTAAATTAATACCTCAAGTATATAAAATCGCCATTTAGGAACGTGTTTATTAAATTTCATATACATTCATGATAATCGCTCAAATAATTCTATTTTACACAAAATCAAAATAAGTTTAGCAGTAATTTTCGATTTTTAATAATAAAACACGATATCTTCTACCAGTTAACCAAAATCAAAATTGGATTTCAACTCGAAAAGTTCAATTACGCAAATGAATTACAGACCTAACCTACAATCAACTATACTCAGATTAAATTTCTACCATTCAGGGCAAATTTTGAAAGAAGTTCCACATGTACGTTGCACTTTGATCATAAAAAGGAATTCATTCGACGAATTCTAGATTATTACTTCAATCGCGAATATTTGATAAGATTTGAAGAAATAAAAGCACTTTGAGTTTTCAAGCACGCTGCTATACTGACCTGTATATTAAATTTAATATAAACTGTACAGCTATTTATATTTTAATGTATATTAAATTTCAACTACCGTGTATGCAAATGACTTCATATACATTTGTATCAAATTTAATACAGATTTTTCTAACAGTGAAAGGAAATGATAAAATTTCAACAAAATTCACCAAACCAAATACCATTGGATACCAAGGTATATCTCGTTGTTGTTGCGACTGTCCCAGTGGCAGACATACTCTTGGATGCTGTTCGCTTGTTGCTGTGGTCGTTTACTATTTATCTCACGCAAGATACCGTGCTGAAATTGTAAGACCAGCAGAAATTTTATCAAAAATGTTTGAAACAGAGAGTGTAAGTCCCGTAATAAACGAAGACAGTGATGAAGACTGAATACTGATGTGTAACTTCAAACTTACTTAGAGTACAAACCTTGTAGAGTAAAAACGTGTATAAAAATATTTTGACTTTGTCGGAAGTTTCGGGAAGATTGTATACAACTATTTGTATTGCTAAGGGTGAAAAAGTCACTTGTATAATTGTTTCAAAAGTCATATAAGGTCTTTGAATTCCGATATTCGTATGAAAGTACGTTTTTTAATTTTTTTCTACCATGTTTTAACACTTCAACAAATCTAAGAAATAGATGATGAGTAATTTTTATGTAAGAAAACTGTGTGCATTTTTTCATTAATCTATGTATTTTGTTGTTGTTGTAAATTGGACTTGAAATATTTGAATGTCTGTGAGAATTTGAATTTCGCGCTTAAAATTGTTGAAAAAATGTATTGAATGTATTTTTAAGAGATCTCCAATTTGACCCCGGGTTTATAAAAATCCGCTAAAACCAATCCGAGATATACGCAACAAATTGGAAAACAATAAACCTGTACTTGAAACGTCATCTTTAAGTTTAAAAGTATGAATATTTCAGAAGAGAGCTTTCTTTTTATACGGTACACATAGGAGCAAGTTCGGTTGGATGAGGCTCGAGGGGACTTTTGGCATACTTATTCGGCTAGGAACTTCCGTGTGCTTTTAATTTGGAAACATGTCTCTGAGTGGAAGTTTCAGCTAGATCTCAATTTTCCATTTTTAAATCAAACAAAGTGAAATTTTGAAACTTTGCTGAAAACTATTATGATATAAGTACTTTATCTTCCCGAGTAAAAATCATAGGTATGGGAGTGATCAATCATTGACTTTCCAAAATATAAAAAATGTATGGTAAATGAGACGATCCCATACTCCAAGTATATTGAAATAGTATAGATAAAGTATATCTAAAGTATAGCTGAGGTATGCTGAAGTATAGCTAAAGTATAGCTGAAGTATAGCTGAAGTATGGCACATACTTCATCTATACTTAAGTATAGCTGAAGTATGGCATAAACTTCATCTATACTTAAGTATAGCTGAAGTACAGACTATACTTCATTTATACTTAAGTATGGCAAAAGTATCGGACATAGAATTGTACTCATTTGTTCTTCAAACATACCCTAGCAACGTGATAAAACATAATATATCATAAATGACAGCTTGTCCAAAAATGTTAAAAGTTCGCGACTCAAGTGATTTCGTGAGTCAACTATATTTTTAATATTGTTCCCGAGGATATACAATATGCAACGGATATACAATAGACTATTTACGTGAGTGTTATATCATATATATTGGTAAGAGATCCAGAATCTTTGATTCCTGAACATAATATCAATAGCATAAAAAGGTTCAATAAAATTCTCACGTAGGTGAAATGTTTAGTGTTAAATTTCATAAAGTGAAACAATTTATGTTACAATTAACATTTTACATATTTGCATTTTACTTATTTTAGATTTTTTAAACAATATTCTTTGACATTGTGAAAATCATGATTCTGGATCTCTATTTTCATGTATTTCAGATAACTGATTATCTCTCATCAGAAATGATACGGCTATACCTACTATAGCCATACTTTCCCTATACTTTAGACATAATATACATTATTATTATTATTATTATACCATTAAGCCATTTCCCTTTCGGGGTAGGCGTGACTTGCTCGGTTGGAAAGTAGTGGGATAGGTATATAGGTGTAAAGTAGGTCGTTATATGGTATAAGGTAGATAGGTATGTAGGTATATGTGTTATGGTATAGATATTTTAGATTGATCTGGAGTTTTCGTGTTATTTATTCAAATAACACGTTCACTCCGCAACACTGCTCCGACCCAGGTTGCTGATCAATCTCTCTAGCGATCACCCCAAGTGAGGAGCCTCACAAAATTGTTATGTATGGTTCCCCACTTGGGCCCATTAGTATCCAAGGTCTTTGTTTCAGGCATCATTCACTCTATTGTCACTCTGCTTATAAACTACTTGTCGCCACACATTTCTGTCCTGGCATACTACTCTAGCTTCCTTTACGTCCATGCATTTCTTCATGCAAGCTCTTCTGTTCCTATGACTTCTTATGTCTCTTCGGATCAATGTCTCATTTACAGATTCTAACCATTCTTTCGGCGGTCTACCTCTGGGCATTCTGCCATTTACTTTACCTTTATATACTTGCTTCGTCAGTCGTTCATTTTTCATTCTTTCAAGATGTCCGAACCATCTTAACTGATTTCTTTCCCATATGTCAACTAGCGTGTCTCCTGTACCACATTCTTTGAGGATTATCTCGTTTCGGACTTTGTCCATCAGTGTTTTTCCGTATATTATGCGCAGAGGTTTCAGGCCGATCGCGTTGATTTTTCTCCTGTCCTTTTCTTGACAGGTCCATGCCTCGCTACCGTATAGTACAGTTGGTACGAATATGGAGTTATGTATGGCCATTTTAGCTTTTTTTGATATGTTTTTATTCATGAGGATGGATCCTGCTCTACCGATAACCTGCTTACCCTTATTTATGCGCCTATCTAATTCCCCATCTATTTTTCCGTCGCTAGTGAATAGACTACCTAGATATACGTACTTGTCAACTTGTTCTAATCTCACATCATTTAGGACAATGTTGCATATTGTTTTCTCACTTTTTCCCTCAAAAACCATGACTTTCGTTATATTCACGTTAATTTTGAGGTCCATGTTCTTCATGCTTGTGTTAAGTTTAGTCAACATTCTTTGCAAGTCTTCGACTGATTCTGCCATAACAATCTTGTCATCTGCGAAAGCCAACCCACGTACTTTGACGGTTTCGAGATCTATACCTTTTTCGTTGAAGAGGGCAGTTCTTAGACACTTATCCATGAATATGATAAATAGCCACGAGGACATAACGCATCCTTGTTTCACGCCTTGCATAATATCGAACCAGTCACTCAGTTTCCCATTTACCCTTACACTTGCTTTACTACCCGTATATATTGTTTTTATTGCAAAGATATATTTCAGCCATACTTTGACTGAACATCAGCTATACTTCATCTATACTGCAGCTATACTTCTCAGATATACTTTAAAAATACTTACCCTATACTGCAACTAAACATTGTTATACTTAAGCTGTATTTGAGCTATACATCTACTATACTATACATTCCACTATACTTCTACTATACTATCTGAGAGATCACTCCCATACGATTTCACAGACATTTTCCTAGATCAATCACATACTAAAATTTGTTTACCCGGGTTAGTACTATTCAAAAAAATCTAGTGAACCATTAATACAACATTGTATCGTGGTATTAATTTTTCATTCTCATCATAATAAGGAGGTCTTATTTTTATGTGAGAACTGACCATCGCGGATTTCTTTAAATCTCCACGTCTTGAGAGCCCCTGAATCCGAAAAAAACGGGCGATGACCACAGGAGCGCGAGCTACCTGGGTTACCTTCCCCTTCCAGTGGGACCCTACCCTTCTCACCAATCTCGGTGCCGAGTGCGCGCCGGCGTCTACTGTCGACCCGTGTCAGCGGGGGGTCCTTTGTACTCATGAGGAATAAAATACAAAACATCATTTTTTTTTAATTTTGCAATTAGTAATTTTATTTGGAAATATTATATTCGAAATCTACGTTTCTTGGCGATTCCAACGATATGTTACTTGACTTCGTGAGTTAAAAATGAGGAATGTTTAATAGGCCATATCCCGTTTTTTTCGGATTGTAACGTTCGGATCGACTAGTTTCTAGACAGATCGGCTATTTTGATTTAAAAAATTAATAATTAATCAATATAATTATTTGTTATACCATAAAAGTCCAATATATAGATTATGCACTCAATGAAAAATATAGAAAAAGTTTTTGTACACAAAAAAAATAAAGAAATGAGTTTCCACAAGTCTCTTGTACATACGCCGGGTGTCGAACTTCTGACGTGACTTCCTATTATATTGTTGTCACTTTGTCCCGCCGCCTTAACACCTCGGCCATCTGAAAGTTAATTTTTTGTCTATTTTGGTCGGATATGAATTTCAAATTCAAGAATTTTAAATCAGACTAAAATCAAATTCAAAATCCCATTTAACGTCCAACAATCAATTCAATATATAGAAATTTGACTGGGATAATGTTGAAATTTTACATAGTGAAAGTAATGAGAGAAAGAGAGAATTCATGGAAATGCTTTATATTAAAAAACAAAATAGGTCCTCTATAAATTTAAAAACTGATTTAGATAGATTAAACAAAAGTTATTCAAATTTGATTAATTACATTTAGTTTTCATGAGTCTTGACTTTCTTTTATTTCTTGATTGTTGTGACGGATTGTCCTATTGACCCACATATAAGGGTGCTGTGTGAGCACCGAAACGTTGGTAATGTAAATTGCATGGTTTTTTATTGTGATTTGATAATAATAAAAATAAAAAAGGCAAAAGAAATAAAAAAGAGAAGGAAGGGGATGTGGTTGGTTGCCTTCTCATTTTTCTTTCCTCTTTTTTATTTTTGTCCAAAGAAACAAATTTTTTTTATTTTGTTTTTTCAGGATCGCAATAAGAGCATTTTGTGGTGTTTGTCCGAATTTAATCGTTGAATTGTTGTTGTTTTTTCAAGAATTCTATATAATGAATTTCAATTCATTACCTCCTAATATGATGGCCAAGGTGTTAAGGCGACGGGACAAAGTTACAACAATATAATAGGAAGTCACGTCAGAAGTTCGACACCCGGCTTTTGTCATTTTTTTTGTGTAGAAACACTTTTTCTATATTTTTAATTGAGTGCATACATACTATACATATTGGACTTTTGAAATAATGCAAACTTTATGTTTTGCAATGATGCATTCATACATCAAGCACTTCTGATGTTTAGAAATTGTTCATGTTTTAATGAAATGAATATTAGGAGGTAATGAATTGAAATTCATATCCGACCAAAATAGACAAAAAATTAACTTTCAGATGGCCGAGGTGTTAAGGCGACGGGACAAAGTTACAACAATATAATAGAAAGTCACGTCAGAAGTTCGACACCCGGCGTATGTACAAGATACTTGTGGAAACTCATTTCTTCATTTTTTTGTGTACAAAAACTTTTTCTATATTTTTTATTGAGTGCATAATCTATATATTGGACTTTTATGGTATAACAAATAATTATATTAATTAATTATTAATTTTTTAAATCAAAATAGCCGATCTGTCTAGAAACTAGTCGATCCGAGCGTTACAATCCGAAAAAACGGGATAATATAGCCTATTAAACATTCCTAATTTTTAACTTACGAAGTCAAGTAACATATCGTTGGAATCGCCAAGAAACGTTGATTTCGAATATAATATTTCCAAATTACTAATTACAAAATTTGAAAAAAATTATGTTTTGTATCTTATTATCGAGCGCGAAGCGCGAGATACGAAAGATGCATGCCCCGGACGCCCTCAAACTTGCGAGTCACGGGCGTAACGTGCAATGAGAATGAGCCAGCGCAGCGAGTAGATTTTTTATGTGTAAACATCTTAGACCTTGATATCGGGAGTCGTGCCTGATTCAAATGAAACTACGAGTAGAAAGTGTAACGCAGGCCTCTGACACACGCGCTGTGTCTCATGTCACAGAACGGAGGCTTGCGTCTCTCTCTCTCTCTCTCTCGCTCACTCTCCCTCCCTCTCTCTCTCAAACGATTAATAATTGCTTAAACAATTGTAAATTATTTACAAACAGGACGAAAATAGGCTGTGTATAATTTGAGAAAAAGAAACAATTTTCAATATTTTTCTTATAAGTTTTGAGCACTTAGATGTGTAATAATAATGATAAGTGTCATAATAATGCATTTTTCATAATAATGCATTTTTCATAATGAGATTTCCATTTTTAATATTCTTCCTCATGAAATATAATTAGCCTAATTCTAAATGTAGATGCGTAACATAAGTGCGACACAATGTGTTCTTTTAAATAACTGATATCGGTCCGCATCGGTATTTTATAAACAAAGCTTGACTAAGCAGGCAAAGGAGAGAATGTGTTTTAGGAAATGAAAATTTTTAAGTTTGCATTCAGCACTCTGAAATTTTAATGATTCGAGGCTTATTTTATTTTAAGTAATTCAATTTTAATTGGCTTATTTTTTGAATATTTCATTTTTACTTCCTCATTTTTAATTTATTATAACAGATATAGCGAACCTCAAAGCGTGTCCAGAGTTCTTTCAGAGAAATTTTTAAGTGTTCAAAATTATATAATTTTCAAAATATTTTAACTTTAAAGCAGTACAATTATAGATTGTAAGTTGTTTCTCGAAAAATCTAAATTGAAAAATGTCATTTACAAAATAAAAATTTAAAAAAATGAAACAATGCAAATTTTAAAGTTTACATTCCGCACCCTGAAATTCGAACGATTCGAGGTTTATTTTTTTATGAATAATTCAATTTTATCCAGTTTATTTTTGAATGTTTGATTTATAATTTCTTATTTTAAATAAGCAGTCAAATATTGTTAAATATTGAAACAAAAATTTGTTTATTAAAAATTTTTTAACTGAATGCTTAAAAATGGAGTATTTTAGAATGCAATAATGTTTGAATATGATTTGAAATTGAATAAAAGCATTTAATTATGGATATATTAATCAAAATGTTTTTGAAAATTGAAAAAGATTTTGAAGTTTCAATCGGATGCAAACATTTAATTAATCAGTAAGGCTCTCGAATTGAAATAGTTCAATTTTAAAAATAAATACTTGATTTATATTTACATTTTATCAACTCAACATTTTTCTTGTTTTCTTTTTGTAGAAGTTTACCCGTGCCCCTATTTGTGAATTAAAGTATTAAAACCTCTTAACGCATGTTCAAAGAATAATTTCCACCCAGTAAGTTTTAATTTGGACTCCCCACACACCTTTGAATCCATTGCTATTGTGCTTTGAAAGTGACCCAAAAACTGCAAAATAGCAGTTTTCTATTAAATTCATACTAAAAACGGTATTCTTTGGATTTAAAAAAAAATGTTATTTTTAATTCAAGTATTTTGTAAATAATTTTTAATTATTCAAACAATTATTATTTGTTTAAGAATTATCTCTTTCTTAAAATCGTTGACTATTATTTTTTTCGAGATATAAGTGATAAGATTTCAATTTTACAGAAATAGAATATACCTACATTGGATAGTTTATAAGAGAATATGTAATACGCTACTACGCAAAAGCTTCTAGACCTATCTTTTCCAACACTTTATAAACGCACTCTAGTTTTAAAACTATTCAGCTCTAAATTTACTTCCAATCACCACACGGAACCTAATAAAATTATACTTCTGATGGTCTTAAATTGAAAGAAATATATGAATTTTATTAGAAGTTATTAACAAAAATGCAACTTTCAATTTTTTTGAAAAATTTTAATAAATCAAAAGACAATTGATATTTTTAACTCTCTTTGCACTAGTTTCAAATATAATTTTCTTAATTATTTTAGTGACTTGATAAGATATATTATCTTCAAAATTAGCCCAAAAACAATAAAAAATTGGTTATTTCCGAATTTATCGGTATTTTCCGGAAACATTAACATTTTACGTTTTTTCAAACAACTTCTAAAATTAACACATACTGGCTTTCATTTATGCCCATAAAACGGGTACTTTTATCACCTTTTATGCAATAATTGAGAGAAAATCTACAGTTTATTACTATTAAAACTAGGGTACTTCTTCAACCTATTAGAAAATAGATGTCTAGAAACTTTTGCACGACATTACATATAAGAGAAAATAAATTTTTATACTCCTACATGCGCGTTAGTTATTATTTGCTTTGTGTCAGATTTCAATTTCAGTTAACGTTTATATAAGATGTTATGGTGTTGACCAGGGTGTAATATATATTATTGAAGATGGAATATGGAGAGACTCTCAGATCATAAACGTTACAGGACGTTTCGACTGCTCGTCGACAGTCCTCATCTTCTTGTAACGTTTATGATCTGAGAGTCTCTCAGACAAAAATTAAAATAAAATTTGACCAGTAATCTACATTACTTTCCATCTTCAATAATTCAGTTAACGTTTACCGAAGATGTTTACACATAAATCTGTCTTGGGTCGTAGTTTAGGACGCACGTGATTTTTTTTAAACAAACATTATGGAAATTATGGAAATAAATTTTTATTTGGATTACTACAATTATGTAAGTAATACCAATTTTAAATACCTATATTATATATCTATCCTTTTTCTGTAATTGAAATATAATACATAGAAGTTTTACGTAACATTCCTTTTACTGTTATATATATAGATTAACATTTACTAATTTAAAGAATAAACATATTCTTTGATGAAAAATTTTCCAATTTTCCAATAGAGAAACCGAAATTAAGATATTAACAAATTTTCATCCCTGACATAAAAAACTCGCTTTGTGAAGCCCGCTTTGGCTGAAAAAGTAACACTTCATAAAGCCCGAACTTTTCACTAACTAGAAAATATTACAAAATATATAATACTTATTTTGAAAAAAGGTAAATCTCCATAGAAGTGTACTTTAGCACATTTGTACATTTTTCAATTCTGATAAAAATGTAAACAAATCCTTTTTTCAGTGAGGCTGAAAAGTGTGAGCGTATCTTTTTTACAATGAATCTAAGTTTGCAGTAAAATATTAAGAAGAGATAAAAAATAGTTTTTCAAATCAACAATTGTTTATTCTGAGATTTAATATGAAGATTTATGGTAAACATTTTTACTTGTTCCTCAGTAATTTATTTTAATTTTAAATTGATATATTTTCACACTAATTCATAGAGAAAGTACAAAAAATACAGGCATTGTGACAATTGCGTGCTGAAGTTTCATTTTTGGTCAGTTCTTCGATTCGGCAACATGCAACATAATTGCTCGTATCCATAAAATTGGCTTATTCATGGTTTTCCGACAGGCAAAAAATGTATAAGCAGGAGAGCGAGGGTCCTAGTTGATATCACATGATCTAAACAGGCAGGTAATCAGATAAGCATTTCCATGACTGGATAAATGAACAAATAGACGTAAACGTCATAGGAAAAAAGTTAAATAACGAACATAATATCGATTTTCAGGCAAATTTAATAAAAATCATTGTTGTGTGGATTGCAACTGGAATACACCGTAATTATCAACATGCTTAGAATGGCCAGACATTGCAACATACGAATGAGAAAGCGTATGAAGTAAATATAATATTGCATGGAAAAAATAAGTTTTTCAAAGTTTATGGAACTAATTCAAGAGCGCGGAAATAAGCGATAACTGAACAGAGTTTTATATAATTTTCGAAACATTTAGAATACAATTTTTATGTGATAACATTTTTATTGAAATACATTTTGCATTGTTGATTAGGACTTTATTCAGACCAAAAGAAGTCTCTTAAAAATTCAAATAAAGCACGCACTACACGCATAAGTAAAAAAATCATCAGAGTTTTCGTACCTATTCAATTTTTTGTCTCACATTGGTTCTAAATTAGAATTATCTGCTTCCAATAATTAGAATTTGTATAAGATTAAGAATGTTTGAACATGTTAATTTTTATCAAACCAAGAAATAAAACTTACTGGTCAAATAATTTTCTTGAAAAACGAGAAAAAATCTACCTCGGCCCGGATTTGAACCGTGAACGCTACTGTTACGGAGTGGAGCGTTAACCAATTACGCCGCCGTGGCTTCATCAGATAGTTTCTCGTTTCTCCCATATCCAAAGAATGACGTGGGTCTGCATCTCTGTAAGCTGTGACATTTTAGTGATAATTCTTTTTTTCTCTTCCTTCTCGTTTTTCCAGAAAATTATTGGACCAGTAATCGGCAATATCTAACATCAGAAATTAATTAATTACATTGTTTGACAAAATAACATCAATGATTAAATTATATTCCGATTCGGTGAATTCATTCAGACAGAGCTAATCACTAAAATTTCACAGGTTACAAAGATGCGGACCCGCGTCATATTGTAGATATAGAAGAAACGAGAAAGTAACTGCTGAAGCACAGGTGGTGTAATTGGTTGAAGGGTATGGACACAGTAGAATTTCCAAAAAATCGATTTTTTGGCTTAAACGATCCTTTAACATCATAAAAATAAGATATATAAGTATGTGTTAGGCTCAAATTCCGAAAACGGCCAAAGACCGAAAAAAACGACCAAAACGCGTTCTGGCCGATGCAGAAATGCCAGAACGCGTTGTGGCTGTTTTGAAAACGGCCAAAGACCGAAATAACCGGCCAGAACTAGTTTTGGTCGTTTTCAGAAGGACCAGAACGCGTCCTGACATTCTTGAAAATGCCAGAACATATTCTGTCCTTCTTCAAACGACCAAAACCCGTTCTGATTGGTAGTTTTCAAAAGGGCTGGCTCGTAAAGAGGTAAAAGTAATAATTATATTTGTTTTTCCATTAAATATTTGAATGACATTTAGAATTACACTTGACGTAGATGGACCGAAATTTACACTTTTCATCAATACAATACCTCCTACATTTGCAAGATGTTAAAGAAACGCGTTCTTTCCTTTTTCGAACGCCCTACACCCGTTCTGATTGGTAGTTTTTAAGAGGGCGGACTCAAAACTGCCCTTTAGAGTTAAATTTTGTTTTGAATCTGAAAAAAGAAAATGCCTAATTTTTGTTTTTTCGTTTCTCTTATTTGAACTGCTGCCGGCTTTGACCTGAAGCTTCCCATGTAAAATGCATGGGGAAAAATCACTTTTATCAGTTTTTGCAATAATTGTTAAGGGTTTGAAAAAATGTGACGAGAAAGTATAGAGACTTGTATAGAATTACTCAGCGAAAAATTTCATTTATCGGACATATGGGTTTGACACCCCTAACACAACCCCACGAGTCTCTGAAAACTACCCTTAAAACCAAAAATATCAATTCTCCATAAAAACGACCTTTTGGGCACTGTGTCGTCTTTTTTTCACCTAAAATCATTTACATTGGTCTAGTGGAATATTTATTAACATTGCTTAATTGATTCTCAATTATTTAAACAAATGGAATTAGAATCGAAAAATCAAAAATAAGGCATTTTCTTTTTTCGGATTTGGAACAAAATGGGGGGGGGGGGGAGGATCGTCGCCCACTAAAGAAAACAATTGTTTTCGAGCCACCCTAGTCCAAATATTACGTTGGTTTTACGTTGGTCACTTTTTGTGGACAAAAGTCTTTCGCACTGATTAGCTGCTTGAATTTCACAGTTTTTAAATGAAATATAAGAGAATTTAATGTCTACTTACGATAAGTGAAGACTAGCTGCTGCTGCTTAGTTTTGCCATCACAGTATCATATTTCAGAAAAACAATTGTTATCAATGTAGAATGTTTTGAAATACCAAAAGGTACAAATATATTTGCAATTCATTTGAATTTATTTGGATTTCAAACTCAATTCTTATGTGGGGGGAGGGTCATTTCATATTGTTACGCTAACATTACAAAGGGGGCGGGTATTTGTAGATAGTACGAATAGAGACAATTGCTTTTTTAATGTTAAATAATAAATCCATCAAAGTACCATCCTTTTTTAGTATTAAAAAAAATACTTTGTTCGGTCGAGATTTGAGAAGTCGGCGGATGTTTGTCCCAAAGAAGTATTTTTTTCTTTTATGCGTCGTATACTGTTCGATTACTTCAAAAAACAGTTTTGAGTTAGCCCTTTTGAAAACTAAAAGTCAGAACGGTTTTTGGTCGTTTGAAAAGGGACAGAACGCGTTCTGGTCGCTCTGAAAACGACCAAAACTAGTTCTGGCCGTTTTTTTCGGTCTTTGGCCGTTTTCCCAAAAAAAAAATCTCCAAATTTGAGCAAAATTGGTTAATATTTAGGGGCCGCGAAAAGACCATGAAGTTTCCCATTGATTTAACATGGGAAAAAGTCAGCTTTTTGTAAATCTAATATTTAAACGTGATAATATGTTACAAATAATTCCGTGTTTCAATATATTGTTCAGAACTCATCAGAAAATAAGAATCAATCATGAATGTTGATGCTGAATAATTTTAAGCCACTCTTATGGGTCCCCAAAGAAAACCCCATAAGTGACAAATGTGAATTTTACGTAATATTGCGGTTTATTGACGCTTTTGAAAGTTTTTTAAAAATGAATAATCATTGATCAGTAATTTACGAATATTCAGTCATTTGTTAACTAATATTCGATTGTTTAAACAATCTTTAATTTGTTTAAATATTTGTTTTTTTCAGTTAACTCGCGAAATGAACGTATTTTCTAGACGTTTTGAGTTATTTAATCGATAGTAACAATAAAATAATTTGTTTAAATAATTTTACAATTATTTAAATAATACGTGTTTGTTCAATAATATATTTTACCTAAAAAAACAGGCAAAACCTTTCATATCACTGATTTTTCAACAAATTTTAATATTTTCAAGTACTCATTTGTTTATTATGAATAATCGTGGATGCTTGAACAATTTGAAATTTAAAAAAAAAAATTTTTGTGTAAATATTTTTGTGTGCTATTTTTCGAAAGACTGAAATATTTTTATGTTCTACTTTGCTTTTTCAGAATACTCCTAAATGTTTAAACAAATTAAAAATTGTTTAAACAATTGAATATTAGTTAAGAAATGACTGAATATTCGTAAATTACTGATCAATGATTATTTATTTTTTAAAAACTTTTAAAAGCGTCAATAAACCGCAATATTACGTCAAATTCACATTTGTCACTTATGGGGTTTTCTTCGGGGACCCATAAGAGTGGCTTAAAATTATTCAACATCAAAATTCATGATTGATTCTTATTTTCTGATGAGTTCTGAACAATATATTGAAACACGGAATTATTTGTAACATATTATCACGTTTAAATATTAGATTTACAAAAAGCTGACTTTTTCCCATTTTAAATCAATGGGAAACTTCATGGTCTTTGCACGACCCCTAAATATTAACCAATTTTGCTCAAATTTGGAGATTTTTTTTTTGGGCATTCAAACAAAACTGGGGGATGAGAGCAGAGAAATTTGAAAAGTGAAAAATAAGGACCACCCTAACATATATATATATAATACATGTAGATGGTAAAAGAAATTGACATACTTCAGACCAAAA
>CAKNXH010057611.1:24514-62047 GCA_932178445.1 Andricus quercusramuli | reverse complement strand
AGACAAATTAAGAGAGCCTGGAGGTTTGAAGAGAAGCTGAAAAGGGGCGAGGGGAGCAGAATAGCACAAGTATGCTTGGACGAAGTTTGGAACAAGGAGACGAGAGGCAATTTGGGAAATTCAAAATGGGAGGAAGAAAGGAAAAAATGAGGAGTGTTTGTGATATACAGGAAGGGTTTCTGGATTGGCAAAACATTGAATTAGAGCTATTAGTAAGACAAGGAGAAGAGAGATGGAGAAAGATTATGGATTCGAAGTACAATAGATGGTATATGATGGTCAAAGGGGTGACGGAACCAGAATATTTGCAAAAGATGAAAAAGGAAGACAAATGGAATAGGGTGATACGGTTTAGAATGGGAGAAGGAGTGAGAGCTTGTAGATATTGGATGGATGAAGAGGACAATCTGTGCAGAGTATGTGGGTACGAAGTGGAGTCATGGGCACATGTGTTAGAGAGGTGTACGGGAGAGGAAGATGGACAGTTGAGTGTGGATGAATGTGTGAGATGGATCTTGGATGGTAATGGGCAGGGAGTGATGTGGATGAAAAAACTGGAAGAAATAAGAGAAAGCAAGGGATCAGGGTAGAGCCAAACGGGTAATCCTGTTTAAAGGAAAATAAAGAGTAAAAATTTTTAATTTTCAAATCGGTCTAAATGAATTTGATGGTAAGAGAAAACGGAAGCCCGGGAAGATCGCTCATTGTCTGTAGTTTAAGAAGAGTAGTACTAAGATTATTGTTTTTATATAAGGCGATGCATTAGAAAATAAGTAGCGGTTAAGCTAGACTAAGGATGAAATGTAAACATATGTACAGGGAGCGGAGGCCCTCAAACCCGTAAAAGGGAGAGTTCAAATATACATACAATAAAATGCAGTTTTGGCTTTGTAGACAATATTTCTTTTAAAATAAAATAATTATTTAGCTCTAAAAATTGGGAAGACGTGCATTCATTTTTTAAAACAGTTTTGAAGACTAAAGTATTTGGTAATGGGATAAAAAATTTATAAATAATAAATAATTTACTAAGATTATTTTTTTACATTTCAGCTTTAAAATTAATTTCAGGTAATTCTCCTATTTAATATTGAAATTAATATACCCTGCCTCTGTCAATCACATAAATTTTAAAATAGAAATTATGTACCCTGTTTCTTCGTTTTCCTATTGACAACATTGAAATTAAGCATTTTTTCTTGTCCACAGTTTAATCAAACCTCATTTGTGATCTATTTCAGATCATTCCTATGAAAGTACATACAAATTGTGATATTTATAAGAATTAATTACATTCGATTGATTATTTATTTATTTATATACCGTGCCAATCTTATTCTCAATCACAGACTGAAGTATAATAAACATTAAACGAATTTATAATTTTCAAGCATAAGAAGAATAAAAAGTAGATAGAAGTAGATTTTACAATGAAACAAAAAAATTCCCGGTCCTAAATAAAATTCTCGGGTTTATCACGGTTTCTCCTAGTTAAAAAAAATTCCCGAGTTTTTCCCAGTCTGATCGACACTGATATTATTTATTCCTATATTGATTTTTCTGTAATACTTTAATGCCCATTTTCTGTTTAAAATAATTACTGATTTATATATTAGCTACAAAATAATGAAATTTCAGAATTAAAACAGAAAAATATCATTACAAATAATAAAATTGCCATTTTAGTTCTCTCATGAGTGAAATAATTTTTTATTTAAAATAAAAAATTATTTATAAATTTTTATATAATTACTTCATAATAATTTATAAATTATTTTAAACAATAACGATAATAAAACAATAAACCCATTTCTGTAACAGGCTATATGTATAGTGTAAGACTTTCTCTCCTGTAAATCATTATTTATTTATTTATGAAGTATAGATATACAAGTCATTAAAGGTTTTATGAAGTATTTATAAGAAATAACAAAGCTGTGATTTTCATAATTTCATATACATTCTATTTTTCTTGATAAAATATTATAAATATTGAATATTTAATTCAATGAAAATTTAAGAAAGTATTATAATGCAAAAAAGTTTAAAATCTTCTTTAAAAAAAGTCTTAAAACTTTTGAAAATGGTTTACAATATGAATATCGACTATTATACTTTCATATTTTTCATGCTTCTTTAAGAAAATATCACTAAAAGAAATGATGATTATTTTACTGAATTAAAAATATATATAATTTATTATCATTCTAAATTCACAATATTTAAATTCAATTAAAAAATGAAATACAAAATTTGAAAATTGAAAACCACTTAAGGCTTGAGAATGATATACATTATATCAATCTAATCTCAAGTTTTCTTATATAATATATTCCTTATATTACAAAACTGAAAACCTGTAGTAACTTATACTATATTCCCTATAGATCCTATACTAGAAAAGATTCTATAATAATACCTGAAAAACATAATCATCTTTTAAAACTTCGTTAGCTTTTTTGAGGTTGTCAAACTTTGTTTGTAAACAAAAGTTGACTCTAACCTCCAAATCCTCCAATTCTCCAAATCTGAAAAAGCTGAAAAATCTTCAAAATAGCCCAGTCGCCGAGAGTGAGAAATTTCAAGTTAAGAGTCGTGCATTCTCGGCAATCCTCGGCGTCAACGCCGAACCCATCTTCGTGGCCGCCACCGAAATCAAACGAAAGAGCACGAAGGAGACAGTGAAATCATCCCAGACGACAATTTTTCGTTGCCGCGGAGCGTGGAATCAAGTGACGGAGTGGGGACACACCGACACGCGGCGTTTACGTGTGTCGCTCCCACACGGGAGTCGTGGTGGGGGCCGCCAGCTCCCACGATCTGTGAACACTGACTGCCCGCTTGTGTCGCGTCGTCCGTCTTAAAAGCATGGCTCGTGAATGCTGGCGGTCAGCGGTGGGGGTAGAGTAGGGATCGAGGTTCGCTTTGGCTCCTTGGCGCGAGTCTGCTATGTGTGAGCGCCGGCACGCGCGTGTGTGTAACCTCTCCTTACAAGGTGAAGATCACGATAAATGAGTGTCCCGATAAACGAGGTTTGACTGTACTTATATTTTCACCGAAAGTAATTACTTTGTACCCATAAAAATGGTCAAACCCCCCTCCTATCCCCCTTGGTTCGACAATAATTCGAAACACTGTGCCATTGCTAAGAAAGTTGCTCAAGCTAACTGCAAACAGTCTCGCAATCTAAGCCATTACCAAAAATTCGCAAATCTTCGAACGCAATTTAAGAAGCTTTCAGATACATGTTATAAGTCCTTTCTCGCAAATACCAAAAATGCTACTGTATCTAATCCCAAATCATTTGGAATTACGTGCATTCTATTAGAAAGGATAATAACTTGCCTAACGGAATGTTTTTTTAACAATGAACACGCGAACGCTAGTGAGGGCATAGCTGAACTTTTTTCCAACCATTTTACATCCGTCTACGGAGAAACAATCCCTAGCGATGTCAATTTAGTGAAACCTATGGTATAGACGTCTCCAACATAAAAATCAGTATCATTAAACCAAGTAACAAAAGAGATGTGAAAAATTACAGACCGATAACTATTCTCAATTCCGTGGCCAAAGTTTTTGAGAACATTATTTTTGACCTACTTTACCTGGCGTCTAGCAACATCTTTTTAGAGGAGCAGCATGGCTTTATGAGAAAGCAATCTACGGTAAATAATCTTTGTATATACATGCATGACTTGCCACAAAAGCTTGAATTGGGTTCTTAAGTCGACGCAGTGTATACTGATTTTTCTAAGGCGTTTGACACAGTTGACCACGCCATTCTACTGGCTAAGCTCGGAGTTCATAGAATTAATTTTAATTATTCTCATGGCTTTGTAGCTAATTAGATGGTAGATTCCAATCAGTACGTATTAATGGCAAATTTTCTGAAGTATTCCTCGCCTCATCTGGTGTGCCACAGGGCTCGCACCTGGGACCTCTCTTGTTCCTCCTCCACTTTAACGATAATGGTACATTTAACAAATTTTGCTTCTTCTTGCTTTTTGCTGATGACCTTATGTTGCACAAAAAAAACTCCTATTTGGATTGCATCGATCTTCAGGACGACCTCGATCATTTGCAAGATTAGTGCACTATAAATAGGACGCAGCTCAACATTGAAAAATGTGTAGTCATATCCTTTCTATAAAAAAACATTTCCCCAAGTACGATTATATCATTGGGGAGGGGGGTGCTGCACAGGGTCACAAGTGTGCGCGACTTGGGGATACACCTTGATGAGACATTATCTTTCGATGATCAGGTTTCTGCCGCTGAAAACAAGTCCCTTAGATCTCTGGGCTTTGTCACTAGAAATGCTTGTCAACTCAAAAATCCTCTTGTCCTTGAAGTTCTCTACTTCTCACTGGTAAGACCACTTATAGAATATGCCTCTGTCATCTGGTCTTGGGCATGGTCATGAACAGACGCGAATATGACTATGACGGGATTAGAGCGCTACTCAATATCCCTAAAATTTATTCTAGTTTCTTGTTTGCTGAGTTACGATTCCTGCACAATATCTGAAACAATGCTATTGATTGTCCTACTTTACTTTCAGATTCAACTGTGACTCATTTTAATAACTTTCAGCACAATTCAACAAATAATCGCGGTCATTATAATCGTTTACCTGAATTACATTTAAGGGCACTGCTCTTAAATAAATAAATAAATGAATAGATGTTCGTAAAAAACGTTTCTTCTGGCTCAGGGTGTTTCAAAAAGTCGAGAATTGACGAAAACTGGATAGGCCCAAATTCACATAAATGTAATACCTTCCATCATAAATGATGATAATATAAAAATCACACATCGCGGCTATAAGTGGATGTCGAGCTTTTAAAAAATAAAAACGGGTACATGATTTTGATGCATTTTTAAACGCTAAATCCAATGTGTACCTTGTTCGATCGACAGTCTGAACAGTTCTCGACATAATCATAAAAACTTTTTCATATAAGCAGAAACTTAAAAAAATCTGGAAAAAAATAAAAATATTATTTTAGAATAAACAATTCTTTTTTTTTCTTAGAATTTGGAACGAAAAAATATTTTCTGGAAAAATCACCTTTGTTATCTTTTCCATATTTTTTAAAAGCGTCTGCTAATAAAAATAAGGGCATCCTATTAGCTTTATGCGGGCTAAAGAAATGGGAGGGCAAGATGGTAGAGAAGTACAGAGGGATCACTCTCATGCCAGTGGGCTATAAAATATATGCAGACTATAGATAACATTTACGTACTCAACTTTTGACTTTTGACTAAGGAAATAGAAAAGTTATATGGCAGGCGATGAAAGAGTGGAGAATAGAGAAAAGGTTGGTGGAGAGAATAAAGGAAGTTTTTACAGAAACCAGGATTAGGGTGGAGATAGGGAAGAAAAAAGGGGAGTTATACTGAACAGGAAGAAGTCTAAGGCAAGGGCGTCCGTTGAGTCCGCTACTTTTTAATATGCTACTGGCAGACTTGGAAGAGAAACTAAAGGAGAAAGGGAAAAGGGAGGACGGTTTTGGGCGATAGAAAACTATACCCTCTAGCATACGCTGATGACGTAGGTCTTTTAGCAGATTATGAGAAGGGGATGCCCCTAATGGTGAGAATTTTTGAAGAGTATGTGGGAGCAAGGGCCTTGACGGTGAACGTGGAGAAGACCAAGGTGATTTGCTATAGAAGAAGAAAGACCAAAATAGATTAAGTTTGGAAGATGAACGGACAAACAGTTGAAAATTGGGGAGGAGTTTTGTTACCTAGGTTTTTGGTTTGAGGCACAAGGGGGAAACGAGGTGCAGGTGAGGAAAAGAATCGAATTTGCGAGTAAAGTAATGGCCAAGTATTGGGTATAGAAAAGAGAAGGTTTAATAACGATTGGAGGACGAGGGTGTGGTTGTTTGATGCGTTGGTTTGGGCGGTGTTATGTTATGGAGTGGAGGTCTGGTGATGGAAGGAACATAGGAAAGTGGAAAGCATGCATGAGAGACTTCTGAGATGGGTCACGGGGGTTAGTTGGAGTTGCCCAGAATACATGTTAAGGGAAGAAATAGGAAGGGAAAAAATGGTAACTACACAAATTAAGAGAGCCTGAAAGTTTGAGGGGAAGCTAAAAAGGGGAGAGGGGCGCAGAATAGTACAAGTATGCTTGGGGGAAATTCGGAACAAGGAGAAGAAAGGCAATTTGCGAAATTCGAAATGCGAGGAAGAAAGGAAAAAAATGAGGAAGGTTTGTGATATACGATAAGGGGTACTGGAGTGGTAGGACATAGAGTTAGAGGTAAGACAAGGAGACGAGAGATGGAGAAAGATTATGGACTAGAGATACAGTTGATGGTATATGATGGTCACAGGATTCATGGAACCAGAATATTTGCAAAAAATGAAAAAGGTAGATAAATGGAGTAGGGTTGTACGATTTAGAATGGGAGAAGGAGTGAGAGCTTGTAGATATTTGATGGATGGTAATGGACAGGGAGTGATGTTGATGAAGGAAATGGAAGAACTAAGAGAAAGCAAGGTAACAGGGCAGAGCCAAATGGTTAATCCTAATAAGGAAAGTAACTAGCAAAAAGTTAAATTTTAAAATCGTTGAAAATGTGTTTTATGGTAAGAGGAAACGGAAGCCTTGGAAGATCGCTCATTTTTAGAATTTCAAGAATGATTAGTATTAGTATTATTGTTATTTTGAGTAAGGCGAAACATTAGAATATATGCAGTGGTAAAGGTAGATTAAGGATGGAATGTACACATGTGTACAGTGAGCGGAGGCCCTCACACCCGTAAAAGGGAGAGATTAAATATACATACAAATAGAATAATATAATGCACTATAATTATACTTGTAGGAGTACTTAGTCTTAAAGGCGAAAAATAAAATATAGATTTAATTTCTGAAAAGATTCATTTCATTTTCCTATTAAAATCAATTAGTTTTTGATTAATTATTTATTTTCAACTATTATTTTTTGTGTAAATAATTATAAATGAAGAATACCCTTGAAATAATTAAGAATGAGCTATTTTGCAATATTTCCATTCAGACTTATTAATTTATTAAACAATAGCAATTGACCAGTTACTTTTTCAATTTTTGAAAAATATATATTAAAATTTTTTGAAACCTTTGCACTTTTCATTTCCTAATAAGTTTAAACGTACCGCTTTTAAGACTGAAACTTCTGCTTCCAAGCATAACCTGTAAAATTGTTTACTTAACCTACCTACTGCTCTTAATATAACAATCGAATTATAAATTAACTTCGTCAAATTTACGCTAATTGCTGTTTTATTGTATTTCAAGCTGTCTTGCCATAAATATTAGCAAGCAATCGTAAAAATAAGATTTTAATTTAATTACGTGACGCACCTACGCATTCCCACTATTGCAAGTAGTTTGCGAAGAAATTACTTGGCGTGAAAAGTGGTTTTTTTCGTAAAATTTGATACTAAGTTAAATATTAACTGTTTATTATTATAATAGGGCTACATTTTTTGGGTTTTGCTGAGAAAAAATCTTGAAAAAGTTAATAGTTCAAAGACTTACCCCTTTTTGTACAGTTGACAATTGGACAATTTAGGATTTTTAAAAGCGAATCATTGTACTCGAATTCTGTTGAATTCATTCGAATCTCTGAAATCTTCTTGAATTCACTTAAATTCACTTACATTTGAACTGCCCTCAATTCGGTTGAATTCGCTTTGAATAAGCGTAAATTGTCCAACTGTCAATGCACAGAAAGGTATAGTTTTTCTGTCATGTATATTGCGGAAGGTCAGTAGATTTTCCGAAAAAAAAGACAAAAAAAGTGAAAACCCCGAACTGCAGGGAAGTATGGAGATGGGATTAATATTTAGCACAAACAAATACTTTAGAAATGACACCTCCTATTAAATAGACACAGGTCATAGTTTGATGTGCACTGATATTAGCGAAATGTTCAATGCATTTCAATAAAATAGTTAATCATATCACACCGTACAACCAGACTTTTTTAACCTTCACTAAACTGGCATCTATGCCCAACTCTCATCAATTAGTTCCGTATAATTAAAAAAAAATCCATGTAGAACAAAAATATATACTGCGACACCAAACGGAAGCTAAGCAGTGTATGAGAACTTAATCAATTAAACTGATGATTTTTTGGAAGAATTGTACTGTAATACCTATTATTATGATATTATTAATGAAAACCACCAATAAAACTCATACCTACCTTCAATTCTAGAATAGATATCTTTTGTGTCAATTCAGCAACTTGTTGTGCGTGCTCTGCGTCCCTAATCTTAGCCATCAAGGTCTCATCCTTCATTTTGGACTCCAAATCTGTGTACTTATGCTGCTGTTCTCTTAATTTTGCAAAAAAATCCTTTTCTCTCACTGATGATGCCTCCAACTCCTCTTTAAGTATTTTTCCTCTTTCATCTTGCCTTCGAAGCTGATTTGTCCCTACTTGTACCTGCGTTTCGAGTTCCATGAGTTTCAGTCTAAGTTCTTTAAGTTCGGTAAGAGCTTCCATTTCTCGAATCCGCGTCGTCATTAAATCTTCTTCAAGCTTCTGAATTTCGTGGCCTCTGTTTTCCCAAAACATCAGTTTTTTGGGGGTTGAATCTGCAGCCTGAGCAGTATGAGATGAACGATGTTCTTGAAGATGCTTTTGCCATGCAGTACTCAATTCAGTAACCTTTTGTCGCAGATCCTAGAAAATTCATCAGTGTATTAATACTATAATCAAGAAATTCTTAAAGTTCAATTTTTCGTAATTTCTAAGAATTTTTTATTAGTGTTTAATTTCGATCGCTAAATATGAAATTTGAAATTTTTGCCCCCAGAATAAGAGGGGTCTATCGCGAATTTATAAATTCACTTAATTCTCATTTGTTTATTATGTGAAGTAACGGGAAACATATGAAAATCAAGTGACATTAAACATTCACGATGGAAACCTCTTGTTCTAGTTTTTAATCATTTGTCGATAAAGGTGTATATATTCTGATTACCCTGAACAGTGCATCACTTGCCTCATGGTTGGAAGAAGAACGCAGCTAATTGCATATCATATTGTGAACGGCAGGATGTGGCGGACACACTGCCCTGTGATCTTTTATGATGAGACCCCACAGTCGGCCCGCAAGTCAAGGTGTGAACGACAGTTCTAATGGCTAACTGGCAAACGGATTGTGGTGTTCTCCAGGATGCCCTGATACACCGGGCGACCTCCCAATGTGAATAGTCTTACCTTATAGCGTACGAACTCTTTTCCTAGCTACTAGTAAGACAACAATGAAACCTAATGTTGGTCATACGATTCAAAACCCGCTAAAGCGCAGATTTCCTGACAACAGTTCGGTCGGTAATGTCGACCAACCCCGAATTGGGGAAGCTAATCCGGGTGAAATAATCGGGCGATTCGGCGAGAACTTCAATGTTTTGAGTGGAAAAATCGAGTGAGGGACGATATGATTGACTGCTACGAAGCAAGTGTTTGACCCAAGCAACAGGTTATATGGCACGATTGTATGCTTTGCAGTGCGAGAAATAACCAGGGTTATCACACTTTTTGCAACAACAGTTGTGAAATCGTGTCGATAACCTCATGCGAACAAGATATGTACGCGGAGTGCCTGCTCTACAGAGCAGTGATACTCAGACCAACTGCAGCACACAGACACCTAACAGGAGAAGCACGTCAACTTCAGGAAAAGAAGAAACATAAACCCCAGATCCCTCTCGAGCCCAGAGACCTAGCCTAAGTAGATGACGCTCCTCGTAATGATGTCTCGGAAAAGTTTCACCTGTGGACTTTTAATTCTGCAGAGTATGATAAAGCGAAAACCATAGCTGGTGCGAACCGGAGGTTGCAAACGGACAGTGAATCATGAGGCCAAAAGGTGCATACATCTACTCAAGAAGTATTTCAGCTGATTTCAGCAAATATGTTCGGTCTTACGGTCAATTATAAAGTCAAAAAATAAAACCATCCGAAATAACATGTATAAAAACATTTATTTCTTTAGAAATTCTCAACGTTTCGACCAATACTGCGGGTCTTTTTCAAGAGTCGATACACATATCTATAATGTAATGAACTAATATAATATTTATGAGCGTAAAGGTCGCATAATTAGTGTCGTAAAAAGGATATTGGTTTTAACAAAAATTAAAAATTAAAACATACCTGAGTCATAGAGTAATGTAATATTTTATATAACAAAATCGTCATTAAAAAATGTTCAAAAAGAATAAAAATTTCTTCTAATTGAAGCCTCAAGAATGTTGGAGAGGCTCCAATAATTTTTGAAAGTGTCACATAATTGAAACGATGTTTACAGACGGACGATACAAAACTGAGTGTTATGAAAAGTCGTAATTATGGAGGTGAAAACTTTAATAAACCTCTGATGAAAAGGCGCGCCAAAGCTTGAGAGTAAAATTGAATGAAAATTAGATTAAGTAAAAAGAATTTTTTCTAAAAAAGGTTAATGTAAAATGCTTTGATAAATTTGATTTATATTCAATATTTCAGTTTTTAAATTTATTGAAGTTGTGATATGTTTATTAATAAAAATTGATTCAATAATACGTCTTTTAAAAGTATTATTTTCTCTAGCCAAGATTTTAACATTAACAAAATCAAAAACATTATTAAATTCCCATGAATGTTGTGACAAACCTGTGTTTAAATTACCAATTCTACAATCTCTTTTATGTTCATAAATTCTACTTTTCAATCTCCTGCTAGATACACCTATGTAGTGTTCATTACATCCAGTGCATTTTATTAAATAAACCACATCAGACAGATTTTCTATTGTTTCAGAATCTTTTTTGTTACTCAACAATTTTTCTAAAGTGTGGTTATTTTTGAAAAAAACGTTTGTATTAAATTTTTTTAAGGATCTCCTTAACTTTCAGAAAGACCTTGAACGTATGGTAAGGTAACTTTTAGATCAGTTTTTTTGTAATTTTCTAACCACTTCTATTTTTTCTTTTCTATAATTGAAGTGTTCTATATTTCATTAATACGTTCTTTGATGACATTATCTATTAACGGCAAGGGATAATTGTATAATTGTAAGGTGGCTTTTAATTGGTCTAAATTTTCTTTTCTATGTTTTATATCACTTAATTTTACACATCTGTCCACCAAACCTTTATTAAACCTATCCTTTGACTGAACAAATTATGGGATTCATAATTTAAGTAACAACCGGACCAAGATGGTTTTTGAAACCAATTCGTAATTAAATTCCCATTGGGTGTTTTTTGAATTTCCAAATATAAGAAACTTAACGTGTTGTTTTTTTCATGTTCCAAAGTAAATTGAATGTTTTCATCAATACTATTAAAAACATTTATAAGCTCTAAAATTTTGTCAGTTGGAACAATTGTAAATATGTCATCTACATAACGTTTATATAAAATTGGTTTGAATGATAATCTAGACAAGGCTCTTTTTTCAACATCTTCCATAACCAAGTTTGAAACTATGGGAGATAAAGGAGATCCCATTGGACATCCTGAAAGCTGTTTGTAAACTTTATTATTGAAAGAAAAAACTGTATTATTAAAAACTGTTCTAATAGCAATTAAAATTTCATTTTTTGATATTTTTGTTAAATTTCTATATAAATTCAATTTTTCTTCTATACAATCTAAACCTAAATCCAGAGGTATATTATCAAACATTGAAACGACATCTAACGATACTAATGAATGAGTAGAAGGTATTCCCTGGCGGACCGAACGAACGGAGCGGATACGCGACAGCGTATCCTTATAGTATCCACATCGTATCCTCTCCGTATCATGCAAGAAGAACTCATTAAAAAAGAAAGATTAACATTTCACTTGTTGAAATTCGGATTCTACGTGAAATTTTGAGTTAAAAGGTCACAGAGTAATCGCAATAGTTTTTCTTGCAACATTAAAAACTTTTAATAAATATAATACTCATCGATGACGTGCGCTGAAGGCGACTTCAAACGCATCGTCATTCAGTAGCAGTTCATAGGCTTTATCCGTGGACGATGCGCTTGAAGTCGCCTTCAGTCCACGTTATCGATAAGTATTATATTTTTTGAAAGTTTTTAATGTTGCAAGAAAAACTATTGCGATTACTCCGTGACCTTTTAACGCAAAATTTCACGTAGAATCCGAATTTCAATAAGTGAAATGTTCATCTTCCCTTTTTAAGCAGTTTTTCTTGCATGATACGGAGAGGATACGATGTGGATACTATAAGGATACGCTGTAGCGTATCCGCTCCGTTCGTGCGGTCCGCCAGGGTTATAATGTTATTAATATTTTGTTTCAGATCCCAACTATTTTTTATAAACGACTCAGTTTTTCCTGAAACTGGTTTTAAAATATTTGATAAATATTTTGCTAGATTGTAAGTTGGTGATCCAATTGTGGAAACACACTTTTTTCAAATTGAGTGATTCATATGCAACATACTTTATTAAAAACTTCGGTCTACAATCCTGCTATAAAAAAGCCATTTTTAACTGACTTTGCATGTATCAAAAATTGACTTTTCCACGCAGGTGTGGACAAAAATAGGGTCTAAAGCTAGGCGAAGCTGAGAGCAGTAGGAGAGATGATCCAGAGAAAAACTAACCATTTATTTCTGATTCGTCTCACGTTTTCCTAGATCCCCTAGCTACTATTAAAAATCTGCCCAAACTAAAAGTAGTCAGAAACTGTTGGAGGGAGATCTAGGAGGTTGCTACATCCACTGAAACAAGACACAGATAAGATTTCCCGCTACAATGAGCTATGCGACCTTAGAAAATCTGGAGGATAGTGTTCTTTATTGACTGACGAAGTCGGACCTGATGGTACTAAGAACTTCTGACGAAAGAAGTTTTCTTCTACTCACCAGCATCTGGCCCAAATTTTCGCCTCATATTGGGGATCAGAAGTACCCATCTGGGACTGGTTGGTGGAAGGACGCACTGTGCTTGGTTAATGAATATCAAATAACATTCAGGGCCGATAGATTCAGAGACCGGAAATTAAACTAAAAGTGCAGAAAACCCATAACAATATTCGTGAAGATCTACTTAAAACATTTACTTTGTTTCTCGCGCCACGTACAATAGATGTCCTGTCGATCTACGGTCATGACTAGTTTTTTAAGTTAGTTATTCTGAAACATAATTCGGACTCAAAACTCAATAAAGCATTGTCTATCGTTCATTAACTCTAAAGTCGTTTTTTCGTCCAACAGATGATTGTCACAGGTGCGTGAAAGCTCGTAGTGTGCGACAGTGAATAAAATTATTTATGTTTTAGTTCGTCAGAAATTCCTTGACGGAACTCTCACCTCAAAACAAGAGAAGAAGTGTGAAAGATGATAAACAGCCTGTACAAAAATAGCGCAATACATGAACTCATATTTTACGCTACTCGAAATGTTGTGACGCAGCAACTACGATACTTGGAGAATTAAAACCAAAACCCTGTTTATCAAAAATGATACTTGGACGTGCATTTCTGAAGCTACATCACAACCCACGATAACACACGATAAGTCCTTCGGAATTAATGTAAATCAAAGTATGCATCACATTACGTGAAATATGAATGATACCGTGTGCTATGTACGACTAGTTTGTGTATTCACTGCGTTTAACTAATGTCGAGCAGGAGGTTTGACGCCAAGGGTGACTGAGTGCACACGGTGGTCCAGGCACATAGAATGTCTACATTCAAACTCGATAGTCGGGAAACTGGCTGGATTCGGGAAGATGGTTTTTTGCAGGTTTCTTCTCCCCTGGCCAAACGTCCAGGCTAGTGCGAGTACTTATAATAAAGTTGTATGCATCCGAGGGTTATTACTGAGTGTAATTAAATTCATATAGTGATTCGAAGCCCAATTTAGTAAATTAAAATTTTCAAACGTCCTTCCCCAGTGAAGTGGAGTCGTCCAACGATAAAAATACTCATGCCACAGGACTTAAATGATACTTTAGCAGTGAGAAGAATTCGTGATTAGGCATCTGCTTTGGCGGGGGTTTTATATAAAGGAATAGTGCAATAGCCCCGCACAAACGCGAGAACATTGTTTCAAATGGTCGAACCAACTCAGGAGGGACATCCTTACCCATTGACGAGGAAGCACACCGGCGCGTAGAGGATACATGCTGAGGTTACATGAACGTTGGTCAATATGCACCCGGAATATGCTCATACAACGCCTCTATATTTAAGAGATCAGGTATTTTACGCCGAAAATGATATGAAGCTCTTTTTCAGCAATAAGAAGAGCAACATCCTCCAGCGAACATACTACCAGTTTCAGCAAGACCACCTTTGCAGATAACCCTTAATGCCCACATGAGAACTAAGAGATGAAAAATCCACCAAAAAGTCTTTCTCAGGATGGACAAATTAGCTGAAGCTAATATTGCTTTCTCCGATTTGCTCTCGGAAGATGTTAATGTTTGGACTCTGAACAGTGTAGTTTACGAGAAGACGGTCTCCCTGCTAACCGCCAATAGAAGTAATGATACTTTAGTAAGCCTTAGTAAGACTCGCGAGCATATTGCACAGCTTCAATTTAATATGAAAACGGCGAGACGGCATGCATTAAATAAAAAAGTTAGGGCACTTGCTTGAAACTTAAGGAAAGCAAATCACACGCAGAACAAGTGTAAACTGTTGACCATCAAGAAGCGCTGGACGCAAAAAATAAGAGATCTTTCAATAGCCAAAAAGTGCCTCGAACGGCAAGTAAAGTAGGTTCAGGAAAATTCAACCTTTCGTACTCATCCTTCCCGTCTGTACAATAAAATGCCATGTGCCGTTGAAAGTCCGCCTAGTCGAGAAGAGATTCAAGTCTTCTGGGAGTAAATATATGGAAATACTTATCAGCTAAATAAAGACGCTTCAGACATATCACTCTTTCGTAACGTTTGCCAAAGGCAACGGTTGCAACGTCCAGAGGAGGACTGTCCACCAGTTACTGCTGAAGAAATGAAGAAAATCAACCTTTGATGGAAGAAGTTCACTTATACGCACCAACATCTCGCTTGTATATTTACTACTTTCTCAGAGGGAGAAAAACTCATCCCACAGTGGTTAGTGGAAGAACGCACGGTTCTGGTCCCTAAGACCGGAGATTCGTCAATTCCAAAGAACTACAGGCCCATAGCTTGTTTAAACGTGAGAACATGTTAATAGGCAGTTGTATTATCCAGAACTCGATTCAGTATTAGCTCAATCTGTCCAAGGCTTGAATTGACTACCGTGAAGCATTCGATAACAGGAACCATGAGCTGGTCATCAATCTCCTTGAATGCCTAGAGGTTCATCCAAGAATAGTGAGATGCATGAAAGATCGTATGATCTTATGGTGAAGAAGATTTGTCGTAACATCTGACAAAAGACAGGTGACTACCAGCTATATCACCTATAAGAGGGAGGTCTTCCAAGGAGACTCTCTCAGTCCGACACATTTCTGCATCATAGGTGGAATTACCATTTAACATCTTGGTACTGGAGAAACACATGCATATTTTGGTATGCCGCAAGCGGAAACCCAAGATGTGTGTGTGGTAAAAACGGCCCTTGAAAAAAATGTATCGCCAAATTCTCAGCAAAATTTGAGCTCTACACGTTTGGTGCAGTAAAATAGAACGACGATGAGATCAAGCAACTTGACCGAGGCACACGCAAGATGATGACAATCCATCGAAGTCATCATCCTAGATCTTCAGTACCTCAAATATACCTCCCTGGAGATAAAGGGGTAGAGGTTTGCTGAGCTTGGAGTGTCTTCATCGAAGAACGGTTCCGGCTACAGCATGCTCAGTTCTAAATAGCACAGATTATCTTATGCGATTCGTACATCAGCATGAAGTTACCAATGCTGCGGCGATTCTATACCGTGCATCACTAACATCTTTGGTGCTGAAAAGTCGTGTAAATGAAGCAGAACATTCGCTTCTGCAACAGAACATGCTGACAAGCCCATTCACGGTAACTTCAACGGTATTATACGTAGACAAGAGCTATCGACGGGTCTGTCTAACATGTTTCTGAAGTCTGCAGGATTGATATCGAAAACTGAGGGATTTCTTTTTGCCTGTCCAGACAGCCTTATAGATACCTTAGTTTATCGCAAGCGCATAATGAATATACCTTAGGCGATGCCAACTGCCAAGCGTGCGAGCAAGCTACGGGTACATAGAGAGACACAATGCGGCTCTGAAAGTTGAATGTGATCATTTCCTTATTAGCAGTTTTCTGCAAACCTGCCCATACCTTCGACGTTCATTGAATATTTCCTTCATATGAGTTTCATGTAACCTTCAGTTGTCATTTTCAGTTTGTCCATCCTAATCATTATAAAGTTTTTTATGTTTAAGACAATGAAGTTTTTTACGTAATCGAAGTCTCTCTAATTTCAAGAGATCATTTTGGAATGATATTTCGTTCTTCCAAAATGTTCGATTAATTCAATTCTTCAACTAAAACTAAATTTATATTATTTTATGAAATTATAATTTTTCTTATTCTTGTTTTATATCACTAACTATTTGTAACTATATTCAGGTTACATTTGAAAAAGGCATGCAGTAGTTGTTGAAACGTAAGGGATTAAAACAAAATAGTTAAGCGACGACTTTGTTTGTTTTTATTTTTGTGACCATAAGGCAAAACGAATTACTTCTTCAATTCATCAAATTGTTCAGTTCTAAAACTATTGATAATAGTTTTATTGATGCATTATATGTTTGAATTTTAAACATTAAATTTGAGAGCATATAATTATGAAAATTTAAATGTTAAATTATTGGGGTTGGAACATTTCTAAGTTCAGATTTAGTTGATAGGGGCAAGTGTGATACGAAATTTCAAAGTTATACTTTAATCAATTATATTTCAAATATTCAAGAAGATTCCTGTTAAAAATTTTGCCAAAATTATCTTTGGACTTTCTACTTTTAATCATGTAAGAAACCCCACTAAAATCCAAATTTTACAAAATTGTACTTTTGTAAATATGAAGTAAATATCCACTGATACTTATAATGTATGTTTTATTACAATTTTTTGTCCTTTATAAGAATTATTATAAAAATAATATTTAAAGATTTGAATTTGGAATGAAGGGTCAGTGATTTTTAAAAACTGACCCACTTCAAATTATATATCTAAACTGATTAAAAAAATATTTGTCTGTGTAAATGTATATAATAAAATGTTTTTTACCAATTATTATTATCTACTCACATTTTTATTCCAAAAATACAGTACATTAATCTCTCCGGCTAACCTCGAACTGTTGACAAGTTTTCGTATTTCACAATGAAAAAGAAAAGAAAAAAACAGACACACTTACACCTTAGTCTGATTTTTTATTACTCAATCATAATTTATCATTCAGAATAATGAAAATGTACAATTTTGGAGGGAAACAAAGCATAAGCCGGGGAAATATAATAATACCGATTTAATTTTTTCACGATGATTCATTATAATAAATTTAAAGGAAGTTTTTCGGGTTTCAATCGTGTTCAAAACTACGAATCTTGCCGACATTTCGTGAACATTGCAGCTCACTTCTTCAGGGCTGATCTGAAACTGAAGTTTCAGATTATGTTGTTCTTATATAATTCTTTACGATGCCTCTGATTGGCCAGAGCGCCCCATGGTGGGGACTGGTCGGACTTAATTGGCCAATCAAGTCTTTTTTTTTAACCTGGAAGGACGGAAAGCCAAATCAGATTGGTATTACGAATCTTGCCGACATTTCGTGAACATTGCAGCTCACTTCTTCAGGGCTAATCTGAAACTGAAGTTTCAGATTATGTTGTTCTTATATAATTCTTTACGATGCCTGTGATTGACCAGAGCGCCCCATGGTGGGGACTGGTCGAACTTGATTGGCCAATCAAGTCTTTTTTTTTAACCTGGAAGGACGGAAAACCAAATCAGATTGGCATTATATCCATTGTCTCTATTGATGTTATTAGGGCGTTTTAAGATTTCGATTGCTTCTCTATGTCTTATTGGGAAAATATTGTAAGTTTTTGAGATGACGGTTGTGTTTTCAAATAAAATTCTATGTCCTGTTTCGATATGATCCTCAGCTAGGGCTGACTGCCTGAAATGTTTGAGCCTGATTTTACTCTCATGTTCCTGTACACGTTGGATCACCGTTCTCCCGGTTTCTGCAATATAGACTTTGCCACAAGAACAAGCGATTTTATTATATATACTTTCGGATCACTGAGAGGTGTATTTTGAACTTTATGGTTGTTTAAAAAAGTCATCTATTTTGGCAGGTGGTTTAAATATGGCTTGGATGTTGTGTATATAAGAACAACATAACCCGAAACTTCAGTTTCAGGTTAGCCTTGAAGAAGTGAACTGCAATGTTCACGAAACGTCGGCAAGATTCGTAGTTTTGCAGAGGATTAAGACCCGAAAAACCTCCTTCAAAATTATTATATTATCCTTCATTCCTGAGCAAAAAATTTAACATGTATGTATGTATGTATGTATGCATGTATGTATGTATACCATTAAGCCATTTCCCTTTCGGGGTAGGCGTGACACTACCCGATTCGGGTAGTGTTTCTAGGTGGATAGTTTTCTTGTAGTAACAAATCAAAAGACCATTTGACATAATTACGAATTAAAATTTTCTAAAAGCATCTTCGTTTCTTCAAAAATAATTGATTAGAGCAGTAACTACTGACAGACACCTTTTTCCATACAAATAATAAGAGATATATAATCGGTCCTGTACGGACTCTACGGTCACGCCCGCGTCAGTGGCTGACGAATGAAAAAAAGGCCCAAAGAGCGAGAAGCCCGCGTTGGTTTGAATTGAGTATCTTAGCATGACGTCATGGGAATGCAGACAACTTTTTTGAGAAAATATTCTGAGCGTAAGAGTCAAAACTGTACGAATAGTAATATTTCTCAGGTGCAGAATGTAGTTTCTCAGTCATGTTCCATTCTTTTGTCGATTGATGACCTGGCAGTGCCACGGAATAAAGTAAAATATTTAATAAATATTTCGTGACACTGAAAGATATGCAATCGACAAAAGAATGGGACATGACTAAGAAAATATATTCTATACTTGAAAAATATTACTATTCAGACCTTTATGACTTACCATTACGTTGAGAATATTTTCTCAAAAAAGTTGCCTGCAGTTGCAGTCCCATGTCAAGAGCTATGCTAACTTTCCTGACATTTCCACCCACCCTATATATGCTAACCTTCCCGAGGACTGACATTTCCACCTAGGGCATGGCCGCGACGTCATGCTGCAATACTCAATATGCCGCGAAAGATTTGAGTCATTTTTTGATTCTATTATATTGAGTTTAAGTTGGCAAATTGTCATACGTCAACAAAAACACTTGAAAGACACTTCAAAAACACTGATATGCTACTAACATTGCACAATCTCCGCATGTAAGTACCCGCGTACTGCATCTTTGTCCCTACGCTGCTAGTGTTTTCCATTGAACAGTCGCAACCGTCTCTCTCCCTTTGAGCTGAGAAGCTGCGTGGGGTAGCAGTTCTAGGAATTAATAAGCCGCGAGTTACTATACTGAAAGTCGGGTGTATTTATCTGTATTATTATTGATAGTGTTTATTGATTTCAAATCGACCCACGCTTTTTGGCATGTGCACCGTTGAAAAATGTCCTTAGAGCAAGCGCAGTGATACAAGGCAGGGGCAGCCAATGAACGTAGCTTGAAAAAAATAAACTTACAAATCGCGGTAGGGGTGGTGGTCCCTCCAGCCATAAAATAATTGGTCGTGTACGTTTCAAGTACGTTAAAATAAGAACGTAACTAATTTGATTTTCATACCAAATTCTCTCTCAATCACACTTACCCCATTATCACACTTGCCACTATCGACCCTAATTTTTCAATTTTATGAGTTTCCTGGTCTCCACATTTAAAAATAATTATTCTTATTTCGACATATTTTATTACTTTATTCTTTTCATAAATTATTTTGCAAATATATTTGCATTTTTCTTTATTTCTAAATAAAGATAAATAAATGCAAATCGCTGGATGACCAATGCGTTCGACTCAATTTCTTTTCCTCTGCCACCGACTTGCTATTCTCAAATAGGAAACTGTCATTAAAATAATATAACTTACCATTACCGTATTAAAAATACACAAATTATCGCCAATATCCTTCAATTGTAACCTATTTTATTAATTTTTCCATTAATAAGTTTCACCATGTACTTACTCGCCGAAAAGACTATAAAAAACAATTTAACCCTCTAAATACAATGAAACTTTTTTTTTAAACAAACCTTTAATGACAAATTGGCTTCCGCCTCTCTCAGTTTGACGGCAATGAGTTCCTCCTGCAGATGAGCCACGGAATTATCAGGAGTTAGCTCTCGTAAAGTTTTCTTATCTTGCTCTAATTCTTGAATCCTTGACCTTAGATCTCTGATTGTCGCGTCGTTCTCTGCTTCGTGTAATCTAACTCTAACTAATTCTTCTTGCAAACATTGAACCATTTCTTCCTTTTGAAATAGCGCTTCTTGTTTCAGAAGAATCTCTTCAAGAGACGATTGCTTCGACGTAAGATTCTCTTCTAAGAGCATCGATAATGATCTCAACTCTTCGTGAGCCTGTTCCAACTGGTGACTGGTTTCAAGATGCGTGTGGCGAAGAGCAGCTAATTCTCTTTGCACTACGAAGGCTGTCTCTTCTTCTTCTGCACGAGAAACTTGTCCTCTTACTAATCTGTCAGCAAGTTCCGTAGATTCTGCCTCTAATAGCTCAGTTCTTTGTCTAAGTAACCTATTTTCCGCTCTAAGTCTTCGTAGCTCTACCATTTCCTCTTGTTCTTTCATTTTAAGAATGGTATAATCTTTCTCTAATTTCTTCATGCGTTTTGGATTAATTTTCATCTCATAAGCTAGATTCATTAGCACACTTGGATCCGTCTCCGCTTTAATAGGCAAGTCCTTTTGAAAAAACTAAAAAAAAACACGTTAAATGTTCGGAGAATACTGTGAATGACTCCGTAAAACAAAATATTTATTTTTGTACAAACTTAACTTATAATATTTAAAGGAGAGAAAGAAAATCTGAATAGTTAGAAGCATATATTCTCTGACAAGCTTTATTTATGAATTTTATTACATAAAATGGTTTAGTTAGAAATGACGTTTTTTAAAACTTGGTCTGAAAACTTATATATTCAAAATTACCTTCAACATGCCCTCCATATCGAGGCTGAGCAAATCTTCTTTGCCTAACTCCAACATGGCCACTGCAACTTTGAAAATGATTTCCATTCCTTCTGAAAGAAACACATCAAAAATGCGACAGGCGAGAGGAAGACTGAGTGCTGTGGTGAAGAGCGTTAAAAACCAAGAAGAGGCATACATTGAAGTATGAAAACCTTGCGCAGTAAAGTGAGCATGTAACTCAGGATGTGTGTCTGCAACCAAATGTTCCAATTGATACATGCAAACTCCTAATTCAGCCATACTTGGTTTGAACATGTCTCGTAACCGATATTCTTGCATAAGGGCTACAAGTACAGCAAATGCTTCCTCCTCCGGCATTTGCTAAAAATAATAGAAATAATTGTTTTAAAAAATATTGCGAGACTGATGAATTGACTAGCAATGATATACCAAAAAGCGAATTATAAAATTTACCAATATTTTACAGATAGCAATACCCAATCCCTGCATAATGTGATAACAATAACTTTGTTTAATAGTTAGAAAGTAAATTGAGAAATTTCTGTTTCGGAAGTAAGCGAACACAAATATGATATGAGAATTGAAAAATTCGAAATAGAATTCGATGTTGGAATTTTCATAACATATTTGGATTCAGTGACACGAACTGAGGATCTACGATCACACACTGAACAAGTCAAAGCTGTTGACGATTTAGCAGCATTTTATTGACAAAATACGGGTGTTGTATCACGCAAGGAGCAGAGTACAGAAGGGGGACGGGTGGGTCAGGGAGAATAAACAGTTTTTCGCTGACCCATCGCACCTCTTCAGCGATCTCCCGGTTCTGTCGAAAATTCGTCCAAGTCCGTCTAGGTGGAGACTTTTTGGGGAGAGTTGTACGAGGTCCAAACACAATTGAAGAAACAAACTAAGAATGTCATCTGCTTTAACTAGCTTTGAGACAATCTCATAACATCTGAGGAAAAATGTCCATGAATCACTGCCTGAGAGGTGAAGAGATCACTGAGGGGCATGAAGATCTTCTCCACTGAAGAACCAAATGGTATCAGGAACTTCTGGTCGAAGAAGTTTACATCTACACACCAACATCTGGTCCGCATCTTCACAACATATTTAAAGTCGCTGACGTCCATTATGTAGTGGCTGCTGTTAGGACGCACGGTACTTCTACCAAAGAAAGGCGACTTGTCCAACACAAGGAAATACAAGACAATAAATAGCCTGAACACGATGTATAAGGTCTTTACAGCTATCCTAAACGACAAGATTGTTCGGAGAATTGGACATGTATGGGGAGAGATGTACGAAAATGGCTCGAAAAAAGGTGTAGCAGGCTGCCGACAGAACCTGCTAATTGACAGGTGCGTCTGCATCGATGCAGCAGTACACCAGCTCTGCCTGTCGATGGCCTGGATTGGCTACCGGAAAGATTTCGATTCAAACTCTCATAGACACTCATCTGTATGTTGGAAAGCTTGAAGGTTCTTCCACAAATAGCGTGATGCATATAGAGATTGATTTCCCTTTGGAAGACTAGATTTACTATCTCATCTGGAAATTATTGTGTGGCAACGAACAGCGTCACCTTCCACAGAGGCGTCATTCAGGGCGACAACATGAGCCTACTACTCTTTTGCATGACATTTTTGAGACTATCACTCGCAGTACGCAATTCTTCTGAGTACCTCTGCGGCGAAACTAATCATCGCGAGCATAAGGTCACTCGTGTATTTCATATGGATGAGCTGAAGATCTATACTTCTGGTGCAACACAGCTTCAGAGTCCTTTAAGTGCCGTCGAGAGGTACACAGGAGAGATTGATATGGACTTTGGATTGGACAAGCGTGCCAAGATTCATCTGAAGCGAGGATGAATTACTGGCGTTTCCGAGGACCCTGAGCTCGTGGATACGAGTGAAATTAGATACCCTGACGCTGGATAGACCTATCTATACCTAGGTGTACCTGAGTACAGCATTCAGGATATAACATAGTAAAAGAGGCTCTCCGAAGCAGATACAAACGTCCCCTTCGAAAGATTTGGTTTTCCAATCTGTCGGCGTTGAACAAGATACCTGCGACTAAGATGCCTGTTGTCCCGGTTCTAGTCTACTCGTTTGGGGTGGTTGCATGAGCGAAGAACGATCTCACGACCCTCGATATCGCCACGTGTAAGATCATGTACATGCAGAAGAGCCTGCAATATCAATTCGTGTCTTCAAAACCGAATTGTTCTGAGTACTTGGCCTGAATTTTGAGATCAGAAGTGAGAAAAGTGCATTACTCCAATGTATATGCCTCACTTCTAAAAGCCAAAGTAAAGAAAGCAAAGGTCTTCGCTGCACACTCAAGACCTGGCATTGATCTCCAAGGCTTCGAGAAACGAACTATTATATATTCGTGATTGAATTCTCGACTCTCGTAGGTGCGAAACTATTACTGGTTCGTAACCTTAAAGTCATGATCTAAAAATACACGGTCTAGCCGTAAGCTCTCCCAGTTTCGTCCCCACTCGCGCTCTACCACCGGCCGCCATTTTGTTGCCATAGCAACCGTTAGCGTCTCGGTCTTCACTCAAAAGATTCGAAATCATGAATTATGGCTATATTGTAAATCAATGTCAATACCTGCGAAAATTGTCAATATTCAAATGACGTGGAAGAAGAGGACACTGCTGACGCTATACGTTTGTGCAAGTGCAACGTGTTAAGATCAGCTTTGTGTAAATTGGAATGGAGTTTGTATCGAAAATACAAATTCGAAAGTGAATACAACGTGGCCATCCGGCAAGGATAAATATTTTCGTATCTTATAAAGTTCTATTATAAATGTTGGTAAGTGTACTTTAATAAGTGTGCGAATAAGTAGCTGTAATTGTAAACATAACCTACTAAGTCAATTTCCAGATTGCATGTATATATGTCTAATTTTGTACCGTTACACATTTTCCGTTGATTATATCTGTAAAATAATGTAAAAGTGGAATGATGAATCCTCAAATTTTGAACCAAAAAGATGAATTTTCAACTGAAATGATTAATAGTCAACTCAAATAATAGAATTTTAAAGCAAGAATATTAATTTGCATCTACATATGATATTTCAAATTACTTAATATATAAAATTGATATAATATTACAAAGACTATTCCCCGATTAAAAAATATCATTCTTTAACGGTAAAAGGCATAGTTAACGAAAAATAATAATACTTTGGAAGAAAGTGATGAATTTTGAAGTGGAATGATGAATCCTCAAATTTGAAACCAAAAAGATGAATTTTCAACTAAAACTATAAACATCCAACTCAAATAATGGAATTTTCAAGCAGGAATATTGACTTGCATTACAAAGAAGATTTCCCTGTTTAAAAATATCATTCTTCAAGCAAAAAAGTAATAGTTAACAAAAAATAATTACATTTTGGAACAGTGTGATGATTTTTCAAGTGGAATCATGAATCCTCAAATTTATACCTAAAAGATGAATTTTCAACTGAGATAGTGAATCTTTAGGTAGAATAATAGAATTTACATCCAAAAAGATGAATTTTCGAATAGAATAGTGAGTCATTAAGTACACTAGTTGAATCTTCAACCAAAAAGATGAATTTTCAACTAAAATTATGAATATCCAACTGAAATAATGGAATTTTCAAGCAGGAATATTAATTTGCATTTCAAAGACGATTTCCCTGTTTAAAAATATCATTCTTCAACCAAAAAAGGAATAATTAACAAAAAATAATTAAATTTTGGAACAAAGTGATGAGCTAGCCAAGATGGCGTATGGAACGGTCGCTCTAAAATGAAGCTCGTAGTTGTCGATGGAAATATACGGTCTACATGAACTATTTCGGTGCCTAGTAGTGCTCGGTAGTACAGACGGATGTTTGAGTTGATGTGGCATTATTTTTTATGTTGGAATTTGGTGATACAAAAGTGGTTACTGTCTTATAAGTAATTTTTCTTTACCCTGTGGTGAGATTATTGAGTGGTGTCGAAGGCATTTACATTGTGGCATTTTTCATATAGGTATGGAGTATGGATAAGGAATATATCTCGGGTTGTTCTCTAAAGTGAAAATATTATTGGAAATGTTTTTAGTGCAATTCACTTCAATTAATTTATGGTAAGATTATAAATTATGTTAAAAGTTTAAACTAAATTTTTAAAGTTGTATAAAAGTTTGAGTGGAATAGTGACTCATGCTTCTTATCGCTTGATTGAAAATTGCGATAAATACCTAGTAAGCAAAAGCAAATGTGATTAAACTCCCAAGATAAATAACATTGGGCGATACTGCTAAGTTCAAGCTGGATTAACTATATTAATTCATAATATCATACGTATCGTGATGTCGAAATTGGAAAATGAAGGCTCCGGTAATAAAGACCTACTAACTGTAAATGTGGATGTGTGTGAATACGGCAATTGTAAAAAACCTTTGGGATTGGATTCTGTGAAATGTCTGAATTGTCCAGCTAAATATCATCCCCATTGTGTCTCTAAGCTCATTAAGAAAGTTGACGGCTCGTTCGCTCGTTGTTGTGGATCTCGTTCTAGCTCTCCGCCAGAAAATCAAAATAATAACTCTGTAAATATGACTGAACAAAACATGGATCGATTCAAAGAAATCATGGAACAAATTGTCTCTTCGGTGCTCAGCAATCACAGGACGGAAATGAAAAATGATTTCATAGCAGTACAATCTTCTGTGAATAATCTAACAAAAAAGGTAGATACACTATCTACTGAAGTTAAACAATTCGACAAAAGAATGAGTGATGTTGAAACTAGAATTGATAATATTGAGCAATCAATCCAAACAACAAAACCCCCTGACACGGACGAACTTTTAAAGCATTGCATTGGAGCAAGCACAAAGGAATTAAGCCAGAGATCAACACGTAAGAAAAATCTTTGAATTTTTGGTTTATCTGAATCTAACGACCCTAACACTTCACCAATAAACTCTGATGAAACCAAAATTAATGAACTTTTTCATACTATTATTCCTGCATCATCAATAACCTTCACCCGAATCTTCCGAATAGGAAGAAAATCTAGTGAAATAACACGTCCTGTAAAAATAATTTTCCAGTCGGAACAAACAGTCAAGGAAGTGTTAACAGCATTCATCAAGATGAAAATAGGAACCGAGTCACCGTCCATAATCAAAAGCTTACAAATGTCATCGGACCGTACCCCATTGCAACAAAAGCAATACCAGGATCTGAAGGTGATCCTTCAGGATCGAATTCAACGAGGAGAAATCGATCTTCAGATTATATTCAGAGACGGTACTCCGGAAATAGTCAAGAAACTGAAACCGACATAAACAGTATCCTAGGAAACCATAGTCTAAATATATACTATCAAAATACTCGTGGCATAAATACTAAATTTAAATGCCTAATTACAGCAAACAATTTATATGAATTTGATATAATAATGTTAACTGAGACTTGGCTAAAACCATATGTTTTCACATCTGAGTTTCTCTCTTCTGACAGATTTAATACATACAGAGATGATCGTGTCGACAGACCCGGGGGAGGGGTATTAATTGCACTTAATAACAAATTCGCAAGTATTAAATTAGATCTAAAATCAATTATTCAGAATACACCTCAAATCAATATTGTGGGTGTGAAATATTATATTGCTGCTGCTGTATTTATAATACTAATAATGTATGTTCCACCTGGTCTAGCAGTTAATGATTTTGATAATTTTATAAACTCTCTTGCCTCCTGTCGTGACATCTGGGGACATAGGCTCCTATTACTTGGGGATTTTAACGTTCCAAACTTCAAAAGATTCTGTTGTGATGTAATATTTGATAATAAGGGAAGTCTTTTGTCTCTTTTATGCAACATATTTGAATTACGACAATTTAATAATGTAAATAACTGCAATAACGGCTACTTAGACCTGATTTTCTCTGACTTACAATGTATAGATGTAAATAGATGCCTTTCCCCAATTTTTCCAGAGGATCTGTATCATCCTGCAGTTAATTTTAAAATTGAGCTGCTCTCTAATGAATCTTACACAAATATTGTAAGAAATAATGAAGCACCAAGATATAACTACAAACGTTGTAACTTTGCATCATTATATATCGATTTATTTGATGTTGATTGGACAGTACTTTCAAACTATGAGGATATCGACGAGACTTGCTTGCAGTTTTATGATATCCTATACAATGAATTTGATAAATCCATCCCACTTTATGATATTAACATTATGAATTATATGTTTCCTCTCTGGTATACGCGTGAAATTATTAATAATATTAAATTAAAGATTAAATATAAAAACAATTATCGAAACTCAAAACTACAGTACTATCTTCAGCAGTATGAAAAAATTAAAAAAGCAACAAAAATTTCAATAAAAATTGCTTACAATGATTACATAAGGAAAGCTGAGCAGAGTATAATTTTATCACCTTCATATTTTTGGGGTTTTGTGAATAGGCTTACACAGCATTCTAGAATTCCTGGAATTCTGAGTTATAACAATGCTATATATACCTCTCCTGATCAAATTGTCAATATATTCGCTGAATACTTTGAGAGTGTTTATATAAGTGCAAATAATACAACTGATAAGCCAAACTTGCAAATTAAACATAAATTAATGGGTGATTTTTCATTGATCTCTGAAAATGATGTGTTAACGGCGATAAAAAAACTTCCAACTAAACATACTTCAGGATTAGACTCTGTTCCTTCTTCACTAATTACAAGATTTTCTAGTATTTTTGTCACACCGCCTAAAATAATCTTTAACAATAATCTTTAACATTGCGCTAAAATCTGGAATTTTTCCAAGCATATGGAAAGCTACAAAAATATGTCCCATCCTGAAAAGTGGAGATGCTTCTAATGTAAAAAAAACTACAGACCTATATCAATTATTAATAACTTCTCTAAAATCTTTGAAAAGTGCATATATAGAATAATCTTCAAAGCGATCCAAAGTAACTTGACTAATTATCAACATGGATTTTTACGGCGCAGGTCAGTTGCTACCAATCTGTTGTTATTTACTCAGCACGTAAATGTTCTTCTTGATACTTACGAACAGGTTGACGTAGTATATATTGACTTAGCAAAAGCATTTGATAGAGTTAATCACAAAATATTAATTAATAAAATTTATGACATCGATTTGCCACACTCTGTAAAAAGTTTATTAAGATCATGTCTGTCTGAACGAGAAAATGAAGTATGTAGTATATAATGGTCACTCTTCTAGCAATTTTCGGCCTACATCAGGAGTTGCCCAAGGCTCAAATCTTGGCCCTTTATTGTTTATTATATTTGTGAATGATATCTTCTTGGGATTATTGTGTTATTACTTGATCTATGCTGATGATATTAAATTATATTATCCTGTATCTAGCATCAATTCCTGTGAAATTCTACAGGCTGACCTGGAAAAATTAAATAAATGGTGTAATGATAACATGCTTCCTATTAATTCAGAAAAATGTAGGGTTGTTTCATTCACAAGAAAGAATGCTAAGCTGATTTACCAATACTCAATTGATGGAGTAGATTAAGTGAGGGTTGACACGATAAAAGACCTTGGGGTGCTCTTTGATAGTCGTCTTACTTTCAACTCACATATGGACTATATTGTTACTGCTGCTAACAAAACTTTAGGTTTTCTTATGCGTACATGTAAAGACTGTAAAACTACAGCGCCAGCAATGTTACTATTTAAACTGCTTGTGAGAACCAAACTTGAATTTGCATCTGTTGTCTGGGCACTTAGTACAGAAAAATACTCAAAACTTATTGAAAGTTGTCAAAATCGTTTCTTGAAATATCTAGCATGGGAGCAAGATAAATTATATCCATGTCGTGGTGCAGATTATGTATCGCTTCGCAACCGATTTGAGGAATAGTCGTTGAAAGACAGGCGAACTTTCTCGGATGTATTAATTTTATTTAAAATCGTTCGAGGTATATATGATTCTCCAACGCTTCTAGAAATGATACCCTTTAATGTTCCGAACTATTCAACTAGACAAAGTGAATTTTTATATGTTAATAGTAAAATGAGTCGTCGCTCACCACTATTTAGAATGTATAATCATATCAATGGTATGTTGAAATTACATAACAATCGAAACCTTGATATGTTCTTCATTTCTCTTTCCGAGTTTGCAGATGCAACGCATGATTATATCTTGCACTCCAATCATTAAAATCATTAAAATTAGTTTAGGTATTTATAAGTATTGATTAAAATACCACGGCTAGATTTATATATGTTCACTTGGCAACTATTTAGTTTAAGAAGTTTTGTAACCCTGTAATTGGTCTAATCGACTGTTGGGTTTTTGTATTTTCAAATAAATAAAATAAAAATAAATTTTCAAGTGAAATAATGAATCCTCAAATTTTAAACCTAAAAGATGAATTTTCAACTGAGATAGTGAATCTTTAGGTAGAATAATAGAATTTACATCCAAAAAGATGAATTTTCAACTAGAATAGTGAGTCTTCAAGTACACTAGTTGAATTTTCAACCAAAAAGATTAATTTTCCACCACGAATATTTATTCGCAGAAAACACGGGGATGGGCAGTACCATTAAATAAATTTTGATCTTTCTTCTTCCTCCGGGAGGTGAAGTCTGCTTTGCGAATTGGTTTCAACTGCAAACATTGTAATACTCACACAATTAATACTGTATTAACCTAAAATGGGCTTATGATGATTTTCATCTAATGAATTTCCTATAATTTTTTCGCTATTATATGAACAATTATAGAAGAAAATCTTAGGAAAAATTATAGGAAAATAGTTATACGAATGAATAATAAAAAAATATTCAAATAATTAGTTCAAAATGTAGAAGTAAAAACTAATGATTTATATTGAAACGAAACTTTTTTCAATATGTCAATTCTTTATGTACTTTTGTGTGAATTGTTCAGATCACATTATTCATTTATACTTTCTTCTATTTTTGCCCTTAATTATTTTAATATTTTCAAATTATTTATGTCTATAATTAGTTTCCCATACTTTTTTCGATAATTATTTCTATAATTTTTCCTATAATTTTTCTTATAATTATTCCTATATTCGCGAAAAAATTATAGGAAAATCATTGTAGGCCTATAATGATTTTCCTATTATACTTTTTCGTAAGGGAAAAGTGAAGAAATCTTCCAAAATATTTGAAATATCCTTTATGAAATTACAACTGTAGAATTTCGTATCATGAGCTTATATCATTGAAAATTATATGTTCCTAATTTTGTATGTTTATTTAATTATTATATATTGTAAATTCATTATTTTATACGAATATAAGGTGTGAATATGTTTCTCTTTGTACAATGAGAGATATTTGTAGCATTTACGTGCATGTATATACGAATTATAAAAACTGATATTATCATAATACAGACTGTGATATCGATATTTTGCATTTACTTATTCGTGCTTTGAGACCCCAAACAACCTTCTTTTTTCTTTTCAGGCAATGGTACTTCACTTCATTTGCGTCAAAAGGTAAAATTTTTATGTGCATTGAGAGGTTATGTTACCCAAATTTCTTCTACATTACAGGGATAATGAGTTACATGTTTTTCAATATTTTATATTATCTATTACATTGTTTTCGAACTAATTTCATCGATTTATCAATTGTACAATTACTCCATCTTTTACTTGAAATTCTCTCTCATGACATTTACGTCCTTTCAAATATACTAAATTCTCGGGCGTTAACTCATCCAATATGGCCCCCGGTGGGAGATTTCTTCCTATTGGTTAACTTTTTTTTAGTTGCGCGTGGCTAGACCGTGTATTTTTAGATCATGCTTAAAGCCATACCCGCGTGCCAAGCATATGCCAAGGCACTTACGAGATGAACGCAGAAAGCGGCCCTACGACTCGTTCTGCAAACATCGCGCTCGTCAAAAAATGCCTGCTTCCCTCCCAAGCTGCACAATATACTATTTTGAATTAGGGTTATTCTAAGAGAGTAATAATATATAAAACTAAGAAATCAAGGCATGTATTTGTGATGGATATATATTTTGAATAGTAAACGGAGAGAAAAATCTAGACATTAGCGCATGAACATTTGTCACGCTTTAATAGCAAGCATTTCTCCTACGAACATTTAGTGGTGTGAACGTGTCAACATGCAGAAGGCGTGGCCTAAAGGCAAATCGCAAGGAGACTCACCGAAAAAGTCCGTGAAATCTTTGGAAATAAAGCAAGAGACGCCTGCAATATGCGCCTGATAAATAGTCCATGCGTTAATACCTTGAATCTCTTGCGCTAAACCCCGTAGATTTCTCTCCGTGTAATAGCTTCAACCTACAAGTCAGATGACGAGACATACAGCCACGACAATAGAGTCATTTCTGAAGAAAACAAAAATTTCTCTGAGAAAAATATATTTTTACCAAGTATCAATACTTTAAATTTCGATTTTTTGTCAAAAATTTATTTTGACCTTTTTAAATAATTATCATATTAGTTAGATTAATGATGGTGTTTTAAGCGATGTTGTTTGTCTGAGTGATATAAATTAATAATAATATATAATATAGATATTTTGTTGACACACTTCAGACCAAATAAAAAGGAGGTTAGTTGTTGAATCCTTTATTCAGTAGCCAACGTTTCGAAAACGTAATGTTTTCTTAATCAGGATAAATATTTTTTGAAGTTCATAAAAATCTTTAATATATATTTAATATATACAGATTTCTATTCCTCTTCTTCTTTGCTATATAAATATATAAAATAATTTTAGTCTTAATTAATATCATTCAAGTAAATTTTGTTTGAGGTTAAAAATTGTAATTAAAATATTTACCTTAAAAATCTTCATTTTCTCGATAAATTTGGTTTAAATCAATTGATGTCTTTAAATATTCTAAAATTCATGCTATCAACTGTAACAATTTCGTTAGTTTTGTTAAAATTAAATCGGAAAAATAACAATCGTTATGCTCCATTTTTGCGAAGGGAAATTGAGAAAGAGAGGAAGAGAAATCTCAACAAAGACATAATTAGCAATGACGTATCATTAACTTAAATTATAAGGTGCTATAGTTTCTAAATAAATCTAATTACTGTATTAAATTGGAAGAGTTAGAAAATTAAACATTATTAACAACGTTATAAATTGTTTTGAAATTGTTATTGATGATTAGTTAAATGAATATACCAATAATGTAAAAAAATCTTTTTTTATTGAAAAAATTCATCAATTTGAGATTTTGAAAATTCAAATAATTTTTAATTTTTTTATATATTTTTATTTTTAAATTAAATTAGAGAATCCATAATTATATTATATATTGGACTATAATTATAAAGACCTGAAATTATATTCAAACAATTATTGCTGTTTTTCTTTATAAAAAACATTCATGCTATTAATCTTTTATATTCATTAGGTTCATGATGTAAAACTATAACATTATCCCAATCAATTAAATGTCCAGTTTCAACCTGATGTTTTGCTATGACTTTATGGTTTTTAGGATTTTGTCTGAAATTATCATGATGTTCTTTTATTCTTGTAGCACGTAATCTACTAGTTTGACCTACGTAACATTTTTCACAATTCCAACATTGAATTTTTTATACTACATCAGTGAGTTGCAATTTATCTAATATATCTTTTCCTAATTTTATGAATTTATCAAGTTTAGAGTCAATTCTAAAATTTGCTATTATATTAAAATCATTTAAAATTCTTTTAATTTCAAAAGATAACTTTCCATGATAAGAAATTGATATTATTGGTTTGAAATTTAAATTTCTAACTATATTTATATTATTTTGATTGGATAAAGAATCTTTAATTGATTTAATTTTATTATTAATATGAGTTTGAACGAATTCTGTTGGATAATTATTTAAATATAAAGTTTTTTAAATAAATTCAATATTTGAACTGTGCAATGATTCATCTGATAATTTTAAAGCTGTGTCAATAAGATTTTTCACCATTGAAATTTTATGCTGTATTGGATGGTTTGAAAGAAAATTTAAATATCTACCAGAATAAGTATTTTTGCGAAACTAATCTGTAATAATATTACCTGAATCAGTTTTTATAACTTTAACATTTAAAAAAGAAATAGAATTATTACTTTCAATTTCATGTGTAAATTTAAGTCTTGGATGATAAGAATTAAATTGATTTATAACGTAAAGTAGTTTATCTTTCGGTAATATAATAAAATATAATATAATAAATAAATAATATAATAAAAGTATCATCAACGTATCTAAAATATGTGTGTAAAGAAAAATTTAAATTTTGTATAGCATTTGATTCTAAGTCTTGCATAACTAAATCAGCTAATGTTGGAGAAATTGGAGAACCAATAGGTGTTCCAAATATTTGTCTGTAAAGATTATTATTAAATTTAAATACTGTTTGTTCCATTAAAAATTTTATTCCTTCTTCAAATTTTTCAATAGGTAAATCTGTGTAGTTTTTTCTATAAATCCATCTACTTAAAATACTATTGATAACTAAATCAATCGGAACATTTGTAAATAATGAAGATACATCTAAAGAAACCATGATATGATCAGATGGAATTATTTTATTAATTATGTTATTTTTAAATTCAAAAGACGCACACGATTATTTACAAACGATAACATTTTGCAAAATTTAAAAATGAAATCAAACCATTTTCAATGTTTCTAATATATGCTTTTAATTAAACGTTCTTTAATATTAGATGATTCCAGTTTCAAATAATTAAATTTTGGCTTCCGTTTTCGGTACCGATCGTGAGAGAACTCTTTTGTGTCAAGTGTTGCGTTTTTTGGCTTTGGTGAAGGGAATCAGCGTGTGTGGGTGCAGAAAGGGCAGTGAGTGCGGAGAGCAGGTGTAAAAGAAGAAGGGTGAGTTAAGGCAAGTGTGTAAAGGGTGGAAATAAGTTGTGAGAAAGGAAAGTTGAAACGTGCAAATTTTTTTTGAGGTTAGGTGTAGAAAATAGTTGTCGGGCAAGGGGGGCAAGAGGTAGGCAAGCTAAGAGCGGGAAACATCGAGGACTCTTTGGCAAGGTAGGTATGCCGACCATACGAAGTCCACAAACGGGCGACAGAGGGCAGGGAGAGGAAGAAGCAAGAGCGGACGAGGTTTTGAGCGCGGTTAGTGGGGAGAAGGGAGAATTTGACAGTAGCGATGACGAGACGTTCGAGACACCGACCAGGATCGGATCAGCTGAGAGAAGGGGTTCAGGCAAGAGCCAGAAACGCGGGAGACCTTCAAACCTACAGCGCCTCAACAGGCTAGGTATCGCGGGCTCGAATAGGAGTCTGGATGAATGGCACAAAAAGGGGAACGTGACTAGCAGTGAAGGGGAAGATAAAAGGAAAAGAGAGGAAGGGGAAGATGATCCTGAAAGGGACAAGGATAACAAGAAAGTGAAGATTAAACGAAAAACACCAGACAGAGATAGGGGGGATGGAATGAGCATATGGGGAAGGGAACAGAAAGTGCGGGAGAAGTAGAAGGGAGTGATAACGTGCAAAATGAGAATGAAAGATTGAAGAAGAGACTGAGTGAGATTGAAAGAAGGTTGGAAGGGGAATAAAGGGCGAAGAGAAAAAATAACATAGTAGTCAAGGGATTGAAAATAGAGAGTGAAAAAGGGGAAATTGAAATCAAAAATCTGCTGAGAGATATTGGAATTCGGGTAAGGGTAGAAGGAGTTAAGAGATTAGGAATGACGAAGGAAGGAAAAGAAGGAATGTTTGTAGTAAAAGTAGGGAATGAGTAGAAAAAGAAAATTATGGAGAACAAAAAATTATTGAAAGGAAGAAGGGAGAGAATTGAAGAGGATTTGACTTGAAAGGAAAGGAAAAGGAGATGGCAAATAGAACAGAGAGCATGGATAGAGAGGAAAAAGGGATGCATGGTATGGATAGGGCGAGACAGACTATGGATAAATGGGGAGGAGTGGGTCTGGGACGAGGAAGTAGAAGAAATAAGGAAAAAGGGAAAAAGAGTTGAGAAAGTAGAAGAAAGGAAGATTCAAAAGAGGCTAGAGAGCAAACAGAGGGGTTTCCAAAAAGCAAGGCGGAAGAAAAGTAAGGAGGATAGGGGAGGGAAGGGAGGAGAAAAAAGTGAAAATAGCTTTCTGGGATGTGTCAGGCTTGAAGAACAAGAATGAAGGTTTCTGGCGGGAGTTAGAAAAGTGGGACGTGATTATGATGAGTGAAACCTGGGCGGATGAGAAGAATTGGAAGGGGATGAAAAGGTTGTTACCTAAAGGGTATCAGGGGTGAGAAAAGAATTGGCAGTAAAAGGTAAAACAGAGCAGGACAGGGAAGAAAGGGAGGGAACAATGGTAAGAAGGATTATAATAGGGAAAGTCAAAATAGCGGTGTTTTGTGTATATAGAAGAAGAGGGGAAGGGGAAGGTTGGAGAGTAATAAGGAGGTGGATGGAGGAAAAGAAGGAAGAATTGGTTTTGATAGGAGGTGACTTAAATGCCTGGACTGGCGAGCAAGGGGGAGGGACTTGGGATGAAGAAAAGGAGGCATATATAAGGAGCTCCAAACATAGGGAGATAGACCGGTAGGGGAGGAGGTTACTAGACATAATAGGAGAAACCGGATGGTTTATATGTAATGGCAACATGAAAGGAGATGAGAAAGGAGAGATTACATTTATAGGTAAGGGAGAAACAGTAATAGATTACATCCTGGCGGAAGAAAGAATGAGTAATATGATATGCAGTATCAATGTAGGGAATGAGATAGGGTCAGAACACTTTCCAGTAATAGCTACACTGGAAGGTGGCGTCCATAAGCGTGGCAGAGGGAGAAAAGAAAGAGGGGGGGAAACGAACACGAAAATGGGAGTCTGGGGGGTAGATAAATTAAAAGCGTTTGAACAGAAGATGGAAAAGGAGAATGTTAGATATGAAAAGGAGGAGGGAGTAGACTCGTTAATTAAAAGGTTAAAAGGGTCGATTGAGAAGGTGAAGGATGAGATAGGTACAAAAGAAGGAAGAGAAGAGGGAAAGAGAGGATGGTGGGACGAGGAATGCAGGGAGAGTAAGGAGAGAATGAAAGAGTCTGTAAGAAAATGGAGGGAAGGAGAAATAGAGAAGGCGGAGTACAACAGGAGAAAAAGAGAACATGAAAAGATGCTGGAAGGGAAAAAGCAAAGGGGAACGGAGAAATACAAGGAAGAAGTAGAAAAAGTAATCAAAGCAGGTAGGGTCTGGGATGTGATAAACAGGGAAAGAGGAGGAAGGAAGGGCGTGAATGAAGAAATAGAAATGGATGAATGGACGGATTATTTTAACGGTCTGTTAGGGGGAGAACAAAATAGGATCAAAGGGGAAAATAGAAAGACAGTCCAGGGAGAAACGGAGGAAGCGAACGAAATAACAAGAGAAGAAGTGAATGAGGCGATAGATAGTCTGAAAAGAAACAAGGCCACAGGAGAGGATGGTATGGAGAACGAAGCGATAAAGTATGAAGGAGAAGGGATTAGGGAAGTGATGTGGAGGATATGCAACAAGGTCTGGAAAGGAGAAGGGTGGCCGGAGGAGTGGATGACAGGGCTGGTAGTACCGCTTGTTAAGATAGGGGAGGGTAAGAAGGTAGAAGAGTACAGAGGGATCACTCTCATGCAAGGGGGCTATAAAATATACACAGAAGTTCTAAGAAAAAGGTTAGAGAACCAGATAGAAGAGAAGCAAAGTATCCCACACAACCAGACGGGATTTAGAAAAGGGATGGGGACAATAGACAACATTTACGTACTCAACTACTTGGTTAACAGAAACTTAGGGAGAAAAAGAGGGAAATTAGTCGCTTTGTTTGTAGATCTCAAAGCAGCTTTTGACTCAGTGAATAGAAAAGTGCTATGGCAGGCAATGAAAGAGAGGGGAATAGAAGAAGGGCTGGTGGAGAGGATAAAGGAAATTTTTACTGAAACCAGGATTAGGGTGAAGATACGCGGGGAAAAAGGGGAGGTTTTCTGGACAGGAAGAGGTCTAAGGCAAGGGTGCCCGTTGAGTCCACTACTTTTTAATTTGCTGCTGGCAGACCTAGAGGAGAAGCTAAAGGAGAAAGGGAAAGGGGGGACGATCCTGGGTAATAGCAAACTATACTCCCTAGCATACGCGGACGACGTAGTTCTAATAGCAGACGATGAGAAGGAGATGAACCTAATGATAAGGATTTTCTAAGAGTATGTGGGAACAAAATATGTGACGGTGAACGTAGGGAAGACCAAGGTGATGTGCTTCAGAAATAA
>CAKNXH010057611.1:0-19514 GCA_932178445.1 Andricus quercusramuli | reverse complement strand
ACTAAGTATATACAAATTTCTATATACTTAGTATGGAGCGCGCCAGATACGTAGTTTCTATCCGTCGCTGCGAGTTGCGTCGTTTCTTTTAGGAGCCATCGATATGTACTTTTCAAATGCATTGTACTACAGAATATTTTTAACTGATAGAAATATGTGAACATGATTATAAAAACTAGATTTGTAAGAGCAGAAAGCATTATTATACTTCATTCTTCATTGCATATGGTACAATAATGATGCACTTCGCAGAAATGTTCGAAACACAAGGATTTTTTGCACCACGAACATCTTATAACGGATTCTGAGACGTAGTCACTTTTAAACCAGGAGAATTTAAAAAGATTGTGATAACTTGGTGATTATAAGTGATCATGTACTGAGGACAAAAACACATAAACATTATTTAGTTATCGCGAGCAACATCACTTATATCCCGAAAACAATCATTTTCCACGATTTTAAGAAAAATATAATTCTTAGAAAAATAATAATTGTTTGAACAATTAAAAATTATTTACAAAATATACTTGGAAACTCGTCCCTTGACAATTAAAAATAATACTTGTTAAAAAATCCAAAGAATACCGTTTTTAGTATGAGTTTAATAGAAAACTGCTATTTTGCAGTTTTTGGGTCACTTTCCAAGCACAATAACAATAGCTTGAAAGGGGCGGAGGGGGGGGGGGGGGCAGTCGAAATTAAAACTTACTGGGTGGAAATTATTCTTTGAACATGCGTTAAAAGGTTTTAATATTTTAATTCACAAAAAGTTTATAACAAGTAGCTCTTTTTTCCATTTTTTGAAAATCAAGTTTTTCCCATTTAAAACCCCATGTTAATTTCAAAGGCTCGAAGGTTAACTTTGACAAAAAAAGAAAACAAGAAAAATGTTCAGTCGATAAACTGTAAGTATAAATTAAGTATTTATTTTTAAAATTGAACTATAGCTCGACTCTTAAAAATAGAATAATAATAAAATTGATTTTATAAGACGATTATGAATCTGCTCATAATTAAATAATTTATAGATTTTTACGTGAAAAAATTGAACTATTTTACTTCGAAAGCCTTAGTGATTAATGGAATGTTTGCGTGCGATTGAAACTTCAAAATCTTTTTTCAATTTTCAAAAACATTGTGATTATTATATTCATAATTAAATGCTTTTATTCAATTTCAAATCCTATTCAAATATTACTGAATTCTAAAATACTTCATTGTTTAAGCATTCAGTTTGAAAATGTTTAATGAAAAAACTGTTGTTTCAATATTTAACAATATTTGACTGTTTATTTAAAATAGAAAATTATTAATCAAACATTCATAAATAAACTAAATAAAATTGAATTATTTAAAATCAGATAAACCTCGAATCACTCGAATTTCAGGGTGCTGAATGTAAACTTTAAAATTTGCATTCTTTAATTTTCTTTAATTTTCAATTTGTAAATGACATTTTTCAATTTAGATTTTTCAAGAAACAATTTATAATCCCTAAATTGTTCTGCTTTCAAGTTCAAATAGTTTGAAAATCATATAGTTTTGCACACTTACAAATTTCTCTGAGAGAACTCTGGACACGCTTTGAGCATCGCTATATCTGTTTTAATAAATTTAAAATAAGAAAATAAAATTGAAATATTCAAAAATAAACAAATTGAAATTGAACTATTTAAAATAAAATAAGCCTCGAATCATTAAAATTTTAGAGTGCTGAATGCCAACCTAAAAATTTGCATTGTTTCATTTTTTTAATTTTTAATTTATAAGTGACTTTTTTGAATTTGAATGTTCCGATAACAATGTAAAATCCTTTCATTGTAGTGTTTCAACCTAAAATTGTTTAGAAATTATATAATTTTGAACATTAAAAAAATGTATTCATTCATTCTTCAAACTATTTTATTTCCTAAAACTCATTCTCTCCTTTGCCTGCTTAGTCAAGCTTTGTTTGTAAAATACCGATGCGGACCGATATCAGTTCTCTGAAAGAACAAATTGTGTCGCAATTATGTTACGCATCTACATTTAGAATTAGGCGAATTATATTTCATGAAGAAGAATATTGAAAATTGGAATTTAATTATGAAAAATCCATTATTATAAAACTTATCATTATTATTACACATCTAAGTACTCAAAACTTATAAGAAAAATATTGAAAATTGTTTCATTTTTTCCAAATTAGACACGAATATTTTCCTCCTGTTTGCAAATATTTTACAATTGTTAACACGATTATTATTCGTTTGAGAGAGAGAGAGAGAGAGAGGAGAGGGGGGAGGGGGGAGAAAAAGAGAGAGATGGAGAGAGAGAAAGAGAGAGAAGCAAGCCTTCGTTCTGTGACATGAGACACAGCGCGTGTGTCAGAGGCCTGCGTTACACTTTCTAGTTGTTTTGAATCATTCGGGAGCCCCCCCAGCCACCCACCTTTTCACAGACATTCGTTGAAGAAAATTCACAACCGCCCCCATTGAACAAATTCTGGAACCGCCCTTGCATAAATTAAGAATGAATGACACGGTTCCTAAGTAGGAAAGTACCTAATGTTTAAGCGTTCACAATGTGGTCAAATTCTAAAGGTTTTATGAAACAGTTTTGTTCTACGATCCCTCAGCTCAACAGCTTATTTATTACTCCATTCACCTGTATTGAGGTGTTCCTTTGTACTGAGGGCGGCGGGGGGGGGGCCCGCACAAAATCACCCGTTTTATTTATTTTCGAAGACTCTAGAAAATTCGAATTATTTTTCCTTTAAAATGTAACAATTATTATCAATAAATTGAAGGAAATAAAAATTATCTCAGAAAGTAAGGCAATTAGTTGAAAAATTGGATATTTTATCAAAATAAATTCAAACAGTATTCACATAAACAGTATAACGCTTTTCCGCGCCCCATGGGACATAAAACTGGGAATGACGTCATAAAGAGTGGCTTAGGTTAAGGTAAGAAATATTGTTAAACAAATAATTGGGAGGGATTTCGGGAGGGTGAGAAACGTTGTGCTCCACTGTTACGGATAAAGTGAAGAAGAGTTTATCTTTAATCAGTGAAGAGTTCAAATTTAACTATCGTAGGTTTCTGAGCTCGACTCAGCTTGCCTGAAAGGCATGGTCTGACAAATCATACATTAGCATAAAGCTTGCAAATTCGGAACATTTAACCCGAAAATATTACACTAAGTGATGATCGGCATGCAAAATCGCTTCTTCTCTTGGTGGAGCGGGTGCGGGGACCCCGGTGTTTGCTCCGAGAGGGGTATCATCTGGCGGAGGACCCCAGGTAGGACGGTTCTCCTGCCCGAAGGGCAAATGGGGCCCGTCTCTCGTCGCTTGTGTATCTCCACGCACCTCGAACACTGGTTGACCCTTACTAGACTAATGAACTTTATAACCCGGAACGGACATGCGTACTTAGGGGATAGCTTCCTCGCGACATAATGAACAGCCGACGACAAAGTGTGAGTGTTACGCCAGACAATATCACCCAGTTGGTAGCGAATGCCCCGTCTACGGCGGTTACAGTACATTGCTGACGATCCGACGCTGCATCCAAATAATGCGCAACTAAATCTCTAAGGCCTCTACAGCGAAGGGCACGATATCGTGGGCTCCCTCCTCCTGTCTTCTCAGCGACTTTGCCAGTCTAGGCTCTCTACCATAATTTAAGAGCGCTGGCGACATCCGAGTAAAACCATGTACGGCAGTGTTGTACGCGAAGCGAAAATCAGGGAGGTGCTTATCCCAACTTCAAAGATCACACTCTACGAAGGATGATATATTGGCCTTTAGCAATCAATTTACCCGCTCCACAGGATTAGCTTGCGCATGATACGGTGGGGTAGTAGGCCTTTGAAATTAACTTGTTCAAAAACTCGAAGGCATAAGGCTCAAATTCCGGAGTTATCAGTCGGTCCAGCAAACGCTGAAACGTTGCCCGAGCTTAGTAAAACCAAAAGGCATGTAAATATAATGATTAAGCCCCTTATCCGGCACGGGAAAAGCAGTGAACTCTTTACACTCCTCCGAGAGAGGGATCTGGTGGAATGCCTGACTAAGGTCAATCTTAGAAATGTACCGTGCGGATGAAAGCTTATCTAAAATGGCGCTAGTGTTTCTCATTGTGTAAGCGTCTTTCTTCGCTACGGCATGCAATTTTCTGAATTCGTTACAGAATCTGTAATCTTCGTCAGACGTCCTGAACATTACCACTGGGTTATACCATTCAGTTTTACTAGGGCTTATAATTCCCTCAGCTTCAAGTTCTTAAGCGGATTCCGTTAATGATTCTTCAACCTTGGGAGAAAGACGCCGATAAGCTTGTCTGAAAAGAGAATGTTTTCCCTAGTATCTATATGGTGTTCCACCATGATGCTCTACCTTAGGTAGAGCATCTAGATACTTGGGATGTAAATTATTATTAGCAAGTTGTAACTGCTCTAGCTCTGATATTGGAGGGTCATAATGTTTAAAGATTAAGCGAATATTTAACAAATAATTTGCTATTGGCTCATCTTAACCTTGAGTCTTTCTACGCCCCTTATCCCTAACTCGCGCCTGAAAATGTAATCCTCCGTACCTAAGCCTGAAAACGCTGGTAAACTGCTGCCACGTGTTCCATTCCCTACTGCTCAATTTGGACCTATGTTGAGAGGAAGCTTTTAATAAAAAAGGAAGCGATCTAAAAAGGCCTGCATCTGACAAAGTGCTGCCTCTGCGACACTCTTCAACTTGAGTAAGAAATTCCTCCGCATTACTATCGCGTTTCCGTCGTATCTAATGTTCTATTTTCTTACTACGGCGTGGATATTATCCCTACTGCGCAAAGGTGCAGATGTCGGCAAATCGCTTATCGGACTAGGGGAAGACATTTGAACTCTAGATCTGTTGTCTAAATGATTGTGAGAAATATGATCAATGCAAAAGGGATCAGTAGTTGGTAAAAATGAATTTTAAATGGATGATTGCTATTAAAGGGGTTATTGTTATGTGAGGTGGCTGTAGCATAGCTCGTATCTGAATACATGTCTTCTTCCTGCAAGATCTGATTGCGCGGCTCCGAAAGATTGGGAAAAATTTGAAGGATGCGAGCTATCACTTGAGCCGCTAGCCTGAAAATAATCGCTAGAAAAATTGGTCATCTTAAATCTTATCGATTGAACCACATTCTGAAAAGAGGCAGGATCCATAGTAGAGCGACTTGCGGGAGTGTATAAAGATGCTGTTTGCTCGTGTGAAGAAAACGTCACTATACTAGCTATAGCTCTCGCGAAAGTAACGGTACCGATGCTTGTAGTCGGCATGAACACGGATTCTGTAACGGTGTACGGAACTGCTGTCAGAGCGCGCGAGGTCGCGATGGAGACACTGAGAGTATTTGATGTTGATACAAGAAGCCTTTTCCGTTCGGCGGTTAAATCACGCTCCCCACTCTCTTCCCAAGCCTGGTGCATATGGCGACAATGTTGGTGGAACTTAATAAAACGCCATCTCATCACCATATCACGCCTTCGATAGAGAGATCAAGATATTCGAGTATTTCGCGAAGCTCCTCAACTGTCAATGAACTCGAACAGTTTATCATGGAGTTAATGGTTCCCTCCCACAACTTATCGATCTTAATGGTCGAATGGTCCATTTTACTCAAAGTCCCAGAATCGAAAATTTGCTTATTCAAACTCTAGTAAATAATTAATTTTTGATGTTAGTTTTAGTGTATAGTTTTTTACTAATGTCTAGTAAATAATATTTGAAGTTCTAAAAAAAATATATGAAACTGAATCGAAACACGGCTGTTTGTTATAATATGCCATTATTCACAACGGTCCAAATTGTAAACATTCTCAATAAAGGGCCTAGACGGGTAAGCATTTAAAATCTGTCCTCCTACGTATTATAATGAAATTCCTGTCCTAGGTTCGCATTTATGTGTTGTGAAATTTTTCGCAATAATAACCAGAAAATTAATTTTTTGGGGACTTATGGTGGAGGAAAGAAAAATCGAAAAAGTGGTTTTTCTCGAAAACGACTTGACCGATTTTAATAAACAAAATATATGCTTTAGACACTAATAAGGTTATTACAAAAATTTTGCAAAAGTTTTGCTTTTAAATCTTTCAACAAACAACATTTTCCTTCACATGACTTCATAGCTTCTATTGAATTTGGTATCTGGAATCTACCTTTAGACAAACAAAATGAAACTAGAGTTCACTGTTCTCAAACTATCCTCAATTTTTTAAATTCTTCTATTCTAAATAAACAAAAATTTCATGAAACTTTTGATATTAGTCCAGCTACACAATTCATCAAAGAAAATCCTGATATAATTTTTTTCAAGTCAGATAAAGGCAACACAACAGTTGCAATGAAAAAATCAGAATATATTGACAAAATATCAAAACTATTATCACATCAATCCAAATTCGAAGAAGTTAAATTTGAATATACATCTACCACTGAAAAATCAAATAATATTATAATTAACAGATGGGACTACAATTCATTAACTTCCTCTATTGATGCTAAAGAATTAAAAGCAAATTCCACTTTTATTCACAGAGCATATGGACTGCCGAAAATTCACAAAACCGGGAACCTTCTCAGAATAATAATTTCTACCATTAATAGTCCAACCTCCAAATTAGCTAAATATCTCGTTAACATGGGGTTAACATGAGGTCGAGACTAATTAAAAAAATTATTCAAAATTAAATGAAATTGGAATTACTTTATTTAATTCAAGGCAGGAGTGTTAAAAAACAGCAAGTGAATCTACGTTCGAAACATTTGGTGGTCCTGAAAAGGACCGATTGTTTTCGTAAGTTCTTTGATTAGTTTGTAAAGGCTCAGTCTTTTTCAAGTAGATCCCTCGTCTACTTGATTTTGTGGTCTATGGCGATGGGATAATCGCAGGCATTACTGTCACTCAAGATGAGTTCTCTTAACTCAAGATGAGTTATGAGGATGACGTTTTCACACACCATTTTGCACGCGGTGGTAGGTGCGGTAGCTGATGCAAATGTAACAATGTCTGAAGTGACCTGTAGGGAATCTGAAAGTAACGGATACGGTACAGTCCGTAATAGAACGGAGGGTTGTCCGGTGGCAGGTGTAGGTGTAGGCAAACATAATGGTACAGACGTACCGACAACGTCTTGGCTGTATATATACTCGATTTCATAATCGAGAATGGAGGGGGGCTCTCTGGGAATCAGGGTGGTGTCCAATGTTACTGGAGGTATCCACGTATGTGATTATTGGTAGCCGTCTTACGGGACTACCCAACCTTGCTGTAGAGGAATGGGTCGATTTCTGAGAGGTGAGGAACCATGAAGGACTGCCAGGGTTAAGATCCAATTAAGACGGATCTGCGTTCCGAGGATCGGGGGAGGTCCTAGGGGAGAGACATATATAATTTGGCGGGCATCAAACATTCTCAAAGTTTCAACAGAAAAATCTAACTATAATTTTAAAGATAGCTGGCAGTTCGTCAATGACATTAAAACCTTTAAAATGGCGAAACAACATCTTCTTGTTTCTTTACGTGTGGAAAATTTATTTCCTTCAATTCCAATTAACATAGCTCTGCAAACTATCAAAAACAAATGAGATGAAATAGCTCCATACACTTTAATACCAAGAGATGAATTCTTGAATGCAATAGAGTTTTGTTTAAGATCTACATATTTTAAATTCAACAGTAAAAATTATAAACGAATGGAAGGAGCGGCCATGGGATCTCCACTTTCTCGTGCGATAGCAAAAATTGTCATAAATATTCTAGAAATTGATTGTCTTTCAACCTTACATTTTGAAATAATATTATGTAAAAGATACGTTAACGATATTTTCATCATCATTCTAGAATCAAAACTACGTGAAGTTTCAGAAATTTTCAACTCATTTGACTCAAATCTTAAATTCACTTTCGAATAAGAAAAGAAACTGTACACTTAATTTTTTAGACGTATCTGTCACCAGAAATAATAATGAATCTCTTCTCCGTAACTGGTATAACAAATCCACATGGTCTAGTAGATACTTACATTTTCTATCACTTTTGAAAAATATTTAATTTGTCTTTAGGAGACGGAAAAAGATAAGAGTTTGATTTTATTTTTCTGAATACAACTTTTTCGTTATCATGACTCAAAATGGTAGCAAGTTTTTCAATTATTCCAGAGATATATGGAACTACAGTGGAATTTTTGGAATCGTTTAGTTATTTTTTTCCTAATTGATTGTAACTATATTTCCCAATATAGTTCACAAATTTGACTGCTCAAATTGTGATTTTTGTAATCTTGGACATACAGGTAGACCTTTGCACTATAGAATTAAAGAACACACATGCCGAAACTACAATGTCGATAATAGCACTGCTCTCGAAAGACACATAATTGAAACTGGACACAATTTTGATTTTCAACATGAAAAAATCTTAGCTGTTGAGAAAAATCTTAATAAACGTTTAACTATTGAATCTTAATTCATTAAAAAAAGAAAAAAAGTCTGTTAATCTCAGATTTGAAAACTCCAAAATACCCAATTTTACAACTCTTTATGTAATTTTTAACTCTTATCACGTAACTTAATTTTCATTTATTTTTCATAATTTAAATATTTTAACTATTTCTTTGCATCCTTTCTCTTTTCAAAAATGTCAATTCTTGATGGCTTCAAGAGTACATACAGTCACACTAATTATTGATGACTTTCTGAACACACCTTGATTCATGGCGCCTAAAAGTGACGTTTTTATGGTTTTGGAGCTCTCTATATGACTCCTAAATTTTCTAACAAAAATGTAGAGTATTTTCATTTTTTAACTAAATGAGTGATTATACCCACTCACAACAATATCTCCGCACATAAACTTTCGTGAGATATTATTTTTTCTTAAACTCATAATATACTATTTTCATGAACCTAACCCAACACAAAAACTTTTTTCATCAATCTTCAAAAAATATTTTTCTAATTCCTTTTATTTTTTCTCACTTCAACAGAAACTTTAGTGTTAACGTAAGCTAACATTAAAATAACACATTTAAAACTCCGAATACTGTCGTTGTGTATCTAAGAAAGTACACAATGACAAACATTGTTGATGAGTTGGTCAATCCCACACATTTCTTTCACCCCAATTTTTCACACGAATATCACTGTCGCCTTTTCTCGTCATTTCACACTACGGCACATGAAACCTGCTTAACCTAATAACCCTAAACCTAAAAGAAAACTTTACAAACTCCGCGTCATCATTCTATAGGAGATACTTCGTCAAAAGGGCGGAAGGCTCAAGAATACGCGCGGCAAAATAAGTAATTAGTAATCAGAGAAAACCTAACACACTCCAGAAGCATAACCACACAAAATTTCGACTAAAAAAGAGAGGAAAAGGATCACACAACGCCTACCTTGGTTTCACAGAAAACCCTGAAGTCCTTCTTCTAAGTAGTAAATATCAAGGCTGACTGTCAAATGGACTCGCACAAAAATTTATGTTGGAAAACGGCACGGCAAATTTCCTTGCCTTCTTTTCAGTGCGAATGGTCAATGTGAACTGTTCTTCCTGCGTCGCCTAGCCGCTTTCCCTATCGTTTTCCGTTTATCGCCGACTCCGTTTGGCAGGTGCTGCCCTCCTAGGCTCCAAGTCCATCATGTGTCGGCAGAGCAGGTTGTGTACTAACCGCAGGCTGGTCTCTAATATTGAATCGACACTCTAGTTAATTAGTTGCTAATTAATCCCGGATGACATGGATTAAAGACGGGGTTGGCGTGTGTTTCCAGAGCGGACCCATGGACTGTGAGTGTGTGGCTGGTGGTGACAGCATCGTGTGATCAGATTGATCAGGGAGTGGCGATCTCCAAGGCTGTGTGCGAGAGGAAAATGCGTTCTCGGTATTTTCAGCGAAACTGTAGGAACTCCGAAAGGGTTAATTCGATCTGTGATTTCGGGTCTCTCTGAAACAAAGGTAGGACGTCTGATCCCTACGTACAGTAAGTTATCTAACCCTAACCTAAAAATTGACATTTGACATTTTAGATGTGGAGTCCTTCTCCTAGAACAAATGAGCTATTAACCAAAGAAAAATTGATTTCATCCACACTCATTCAACACACTACAATTTTTCCATACTCATACCATAATTAATCAGGGTGTTGAGTGACAAGCCAACACGTTACAACGGAACTTTTAGGTGATCAAATTTAATATTTCTTCAAGTAACGTCCGTTTGACGAAGCATTATGTCTGGTCTGTAATATTAATTTGGTGACCGCATCCATTTTAAGTCACTTCTCTAACTTTTGTCTCTTTTGACACCTATATTTTTTGTTGGATTTTGCCTTTTATAAGGATGACCTATCCTCAAAATTGGTTTACTATCATGAAACTGACAAGATGCCTTATTTATATTAGCAGAGTTTTTTGGAAAAATATTCAGAAGTGATATACATCTTCAATATATAAAAGGGAGAGCTGAGAATTCCGAATCGTGCGAACTATTATTCGTGAGTATCGCAAATATTATTTTCGCAGATCTGAATTCCCAACTCTCACCTCGACGAGTCTTGCTTCTTCCAAGTCATCTTATTATTAGGAAATCATCTAGCTTTCCTGCACCAGAGTTGCCTCTCAGTATATGTCGATTCTAACATTTAGAATTTTCTCGTATGATACTCATAAACTGATCACTTATCAGTATCTCAAAGAAGAGTTATAATCAAATTAATTAAGACAAGCTGCATATGGCAAGTTAGATTGAAATGTTTGAACCTTAGAATTACTCTTGAAGAAAAACAAAAACTTAAAATATAAAATGCAACTTTTCGATTGGCTCGCGCGCCCCACACAACAGGTACAGCGCGCCAATGCCGACCAAGCGATTTCTCTGATTGGTTCGCACACCCCGCGCTACGGGTACCGTGCACCAATCATGAGCTTGTCATTAGGACAACCGCAGCATTTCGCCGAGAGCGGGTGCTAATCTGAAAAATTGCACCAGCTCCCAGCATAATCGCCGTGAAATTTCAGCTTTAACCACGTCTCACGACCGTGAGATAGATGGTTACAGTCTGCGACGAATTCAATTTGATAATCCGGCAAAAGTCTCGTGCATCCTGATGACACGAAGCGACCCAAAGACGACCGCCTTCTGCATTTTTCCCGCAAGTGTTTGAGCATTTGGTTGACATGCAGGGATGCTTTGCAGGCTATTAACCAGTGAAACCTGGGCACCTCCAAGAGCGTCAATGATCAAGACGATTAGCTTAACAGAATATTCCCAGTATAACCGTCGCAACTCCCTTATAAGGTCTTTATACCTCTCTTAACTTCCTCCTTGGCTATGACATTTTTGTCAGCTGGTGCCGAAAATTCGATAACGAACATGGTTCATTTCTGGAGGACAAGGAGAACTATGTCAGGCCGCGAGACTGACAGAGATGGCAATAAAGCACTCTTAGGGCCGCACTGTATATATATATATATATATATATATATGTATATACAGGGTGTCCCAGTTCTCAATAAACATTTTCGTATTTTTGAATTCTAACAAAAAAATGGCGTCGAAAATAATTATAAAAAAAATTGTTGTAAAGTTAATAATTACCGAGTAATTAACAATTGAACATTAACCAATCAGAAGCACGCGTTAGAAGGTCGACAGTCCATGTGCCATCGACAAGAGTGTGTGCATAAGCAAGTTCAGTTCGCATAATTTCCTCTCCGTTCGCTTTTCCAGTAGGTTGTGACTCTCTGGTGTAACTTCACACGTCAACGAGATACAAAAATTGAAAAGAACATTTTCCACAATTAACCAGATACGACAACATTCTCATAAATTCTGTAAATTCCATTGAATTTTGTAGAATTTTCGAGAACTCAGTGGGATTCTCTTCAATTCTGAAGAATTCTATTGAATTCAGCAGAATTTTCTTAAAATCAGCGAAATTCTTTCGAACTCTGTAGAATTCTTTTGATTTCAGCAGAATTCTTTTGAATTCAGTGAAATTCTCTTGAATTTTATATCATTCTCATGAATTCAGTAAAATTCTCTTGAATTACGTAAAATTCTCTTGAATTCAGTAACATTCTTTCAAGTTCGACAGAACTCTCTTCAATTCAGCAGAATTCTCTAAGGTTCGGCCGAATTCTCTTTAGATGAACATCATTCTCTTGAATAATGGAGAATTCCCCTGAATTTAGTTGAATTCTCTTCAAATATGTAAAATTCTCTTAAACATTGTTTGATTCTCCTAAATTCAGTAGACTTCTCCTAGGTTTGGCAGAATTCTCTTGAATTTATTCAAATGATCGTATTTTCTTTCGAATTTAACAGAATATTCATGAAAATAGAATTCTGCGGGACCTCAAAGATGCTGCTGATTTCACGAGAATTTCGCTAATCTAAGAAAATTCTACTGAATTCAAGAGAATTTCACTGATTTCAAAAGAATTCTGCTGAAATCAAAAGAATTCTACAGAGTTAGAAAGAATTACACTGATTTTAAGAAAATTCTGCTGAATTCAATAGAATTCATTAGAATTCAGGACAATTCCACTGAGTTCTCGAAAATTCTATAAAATTCAAGGGAATTTACAGAACTTATGAGAATGTTGTCGAGTTTGGTTGAATTTGGAAAATATTTGTCTCAATTTTTGTATCTCGTTGACGTCTGAAGTTACACCAGAGAGTCACAACCTACTGGAAAAGTGAACGGAGAAGAAATTATGCGAACTGAACTTGTTTATGCACACCCTCTTGTCGATGGCACATGGAGTGTCGACCTTCTAACGCGTGCTTCTGATTGGTTAATCTTCAATTGTTAATTACTCGGTAATTATTAACTTTAGAACAATTTTTTTATAATTATTTTCGACGCCATTTTTTTGTTGCAATTCAAAAATACAAAAATGTTTTTTTGAGTACTGGGACACCCTGTGTGTATATATATATATTCGGTTCGGTTTTGGTTTTGGTTCCTTGGGAATCGAACCGAAGGGCCTATGACAAAGCCACCGAACGCGTCCTCGGGTTGCGCATAGAGGGTCCCTGTACCAAGGGTTTCTGCTTAATATGGTTACAATAAATTAATAAGCAGTCGCGGACAATTGAGTGTCCCCATGCAAGAACAAGACATAGATTTTTCTACCGCGGTGGCGTTGGCCCCTGACGACTAAAAATCGAAATACCGAATTTTGAATTTTAAAATATAGATTTTTTATAAGATTTTAGTGGCCAGTAGACGCCATATGAAGGAAAAAAATGTGCTTCTAAAATTATCGAAGTATCATACATTCAAATGACGAAAATTTTGAATTTGGGGAAAAAATGTCCACTCCATCATCGTACTTTACTCCAAGAATACTTGAAGCACACTCTTGTATGCTAACGGAAATTAAGCAGTATGTTCGGGTGAAGAAGTTTACCATGGATAAAGTTAATATCGCAGTACGCGCAAAAGTGATGCCCAATTTAAGGCTAAAATGTCCACTGCAAAATTTCAGCGAAAATGTCGACTTCCAGCGCCAGCAGCTGTGAAAATCGCGCGCATCAAGATAGTAGGATCGAAGTTTTTGCTGACTTTGCTGTATTTCGGTGGCCAAAAAACGTCCCCGCAAGAAAAATTATGTGCCTCAAAGATCACGTGTATTTCTTGAAAATCGAAGTCAAAATTTGTGTATAAATGGATTTTCTTAAAAAGTTACACGTCAACGAAAAAAATGTTGTTTTACAAAAAAGTTCCGTTTTATTGAAAGGAATAACTTTTGTCTGAAACTTTTTTCCAAGAATTCAGAATGTTTTACAATATTACAAAAAATTGTCAAAGATTCGAAAAATATTACTTGTTTCCATCGAATTACACGTCTGAAAAAAATGTTGGACAGAAAGGTTGGGTTAAACGCATCTCAGGGTACCATCGTACCTGACTTGGTCTAGCGAACCTTTTCTATTGTGCGGTGCTCCGCCTCGAGGGAGCTCGAACTCGAAGCTGGACGAAGCGCTGTGGTGCTCAACCGTAGGCTTCTGTGTATGTACCTTTAAAATTTAAATGGCTCTGTTCCCACCTCTATTTTCACCGGAGGCTACTGACTGTGTACGTTGCGGTGGTAATGCAAAGTACGTAACGTTATCGTTGGCTAACTGTAATTGCAAATTAACGTACGTTAGATAAATAAATGAATAATCAAATGAATAATTGAATAAATAATTAAATGATGAATAATTGAATGAATAAATGAATGAATAATTAAATAATTAAATGATTGAATAATTAAATAGATAAATAATCAATTATTTAAATAAATAATTGAATAACTAATTGAATGAATAAATAAATTATGGTACCTTTAAAATTTAGATGAAGCGCGTTTTTTTACGTGGTGATCCCCAGTAGGCCTAGTCCACTTGTCAATTAAGCATGCGTTGTTTTTTCTTATTTTTATCATTTTTTTATTAATTAAGTCATTCATCATGCAAAATTCACCTTACATGCAACATTCAATGTGGGTAAAAATTGAAAAGTGCTTTAGTAAAATCTATAAAAAGTTCTTCAACTGAACCATGCATGCTCCTCCAAATATACTCTATTAAATAATCGTCAGTTCTAGAAACTGCCATTCTACCAATCCGCCTTCGCATATCACGATTGAATAATTAAATAAATAAATGGATAAAAGAATGATTGAATAATTGAACCATTGAATAAATTAAAAAAATTTTATATAAATTTAAAACCTCAAAATTTAAGAACTGTGTACCGCTAAGGAATTTTCCATGCGGCTAACTAACTAGCTCATAGTGGGGATGGGGGTGCTCATTAGGAACTAGATTTCACATTTGACCTGAGTTCTAGATCATTTTGCCATTAGTTTAATTTTAAACGTTGGAGGATAAAGTTGTCTCCGTGAGACTACGAATTCAAATGGAGTACCTGCAAAGCGCAAGTAAGTTTCTCAGGCTTGTTCTAAATTTTGGGATTGTTAGCTTCATTTTAAAATCGCGCGTATATACACAGTAGCCTCCGGTTGAGCACCACAGCGTTTAGTCCAGCTTCGAGTTCGAGCTCCCTCGAGGCGGAGCACCGCACAATAGAAAAGGGTCGCTAGGCCTAGTCAGGTACGATGGTACCCTGAGATGCGTTTAAGCCGAAAGGTTTTTCTATTTAAAAGTCCCAAAGTTTTTCACAAACTAACATCATATTAGTTGAAATTTAATATAAAAATCAATTTTAAATCAAATTTTTGGCAAGTAAATCTGTCTTTATTATAATAAGTTAACCCTTTTCTAACAATTTTTTAAATTAAAATTTTTTTTCTGACAATCAAACAGCATATTGTTGACAAAATACGGCTGTTATCTAACGCAAGGAGGAGGATACAGAAGAGGGAGAGATGGATCAGGGAGAATCAACAGTTTCTCGCTGACCCATCGCGCCTCTTCAGCGATCTCCCTGTTTCTGTAAAAAATCCACCTAATCCCAAGGAGGTAGACACTTTTTGGAGAGAGGTATACAAGATCCTGAAAACATTAAAGTTGAAAGTAGATACTGACAATATCATCCGCTTCAAGGAGTTTTGCGACAACGCCAAAAAATCTGAGGAGGAATGTCCATCAATCACTGCCGAAGAGGTGAAAAAAGCACTTAGAGGCACGAAGAACTTTTCCGCTGCTGGACCAGATTGTATCAAGAACTTCTGGTGGATGAAGTTTACTTTTACACACCAACATTTGGCCCGCATATTCACCTAATATTCAAAGTCGGAGACGCCCATTCCGCAGTGGCGGGTGTTAGGACGCACAATATTCCTGCCGAAAAAAGGCAACTTGTCCAACCCAGATAATTAGAGGCCAATAACTTGTTTGAACACTCTGTATAAGATCTTTACAGCTGTCCTAAACAACAAGATTGTTAGATGAATTGAGCTGCGTGGCGAGAGATGTACGAACAATGTGACTCGAAAAAAGGTGTAGCAGGCTGTCAAGAGAACCTGCTAATTGACAGGTGTGCCTGTAAAGACGTTGCAGACCATCAGCGCGTCCTGTCAATGGCCTGGATTGACTACCGGAAAGCTTTCGATTCTACCTCTCACAGACTTATCATCTGTCTGTTGGAAAGCTTGAAGGTGCACCCGCTCATAGTGTGATGGATAGAGAGATTGATGCCTCTTTTGAAAACTAGATTTACTATCTCATCTAGAAATTATCGTGTGACAACGAACAACGTCACCTTCCAGAGGGGTGTCTTTCAGGGTTATACCATGAGCCCTCTGCTTTTTTGCATCACACTTCTACCTCTATCTCTCGCACTACGAAATTCTCCGGGATACCTCTGTGACGACACTAATTAGCGTCAGCATAAGGTCAATCATGTATTTTACATGGATGACCTGAAGATCTATGCCTCTGGTAGAAGCAAACTTCAAACTGCTATACATATGGTCAAGAACTACACAGGGGAGATGGGATGGACTTTCGTTTGGACAAGTGTGCTAAAATTAATCTGAAGAAAGGAAAGATTACTGGCGTTCTCAAGGACCCTGAGCTTGTGGATATAAGTGGTATTAGACATCTTAATACTGGAAAGACCTCTACATACCTGGGCGTGCCTCAAAGCTGCATTCAGGACGTAACATCAGTGAAGGAGTCTCTCCGAAGCAGATACAAGCATCTTCTTCGACAGATTTGTTCTTCCAATCTATCGGCGTTGAACAAGGTATCTGCGACTAACATGCTAGCCGTCTTGCTTCTACTCTACTCGTTTGGGGTGGTTCAATGGACGAAGAACGACCTTAAGGCCCTTGATGTCACCACACGTAAGATCATGCATATGCATAAAAGGCTTGCATATAAATTTGTCAGTTCCGCGATTAAACATTTCGCGCCGTTAAGGCGGACGCGGACTTCTGAATCTCCAGTGTCTTCATAATCGAATTGTTCTAAGTACAGTTTACACCGTTGCGAATGGCAGAGATCCTCTCCTAAAGATGGTCAGAAACCACGAGATGATTGGCGAAGGAGCGTTCCTTTACAAAGCCGCGGAGTAAACTGCCGAGACCCTTGGCCTGAATTTTAACATCAGAAGTGAAGAAAGTGCATTACTCCATCTAGATGCTTTACGTCTAAAAGCCAAAGTAAAGAAAACAGAGGTTGGAAAATTTCACCAAGAGCTACTCCACAAGCATATGCACGGAAACATTCACAGAAATGTAGAAAAACAGTCATTGTCGAAGGAGCAGACTTTTGCTTTCCTCAAATCATCAGGGCTCAATTCAGGTACAGAGGGCTTTATTTTTGCATGCCAGGACGGTGTAGTCTCCACCTTAGCATATCGCGCCCGCATTTTATGTCAAGAAGTTCCCAGTGATAGGTGCAGAGCGTGTCATGCACACGCTGAGTACCTAGAACACATACTATCGAGGTGTCCGACCCACGCAGGAACAACGTATATCTATAGACATAATACGGCCCTAAGAGTACTTTACTACTACCTTTGTCGCTCTTACGGCGTTGGTCGCGACCCTGCCCTGCCGAACGCTCCAAGGGATATAGAGTCAATTGTCCGAAACGAGAAGTGCCAGATTTTCTGGAGCTACGATTTTCGGGCAGCAGTATCCGTTGCGCACTCGAGGCCTGACATTGTTCTCCAAGACTTCGAGAAACGAACTATATTCGTGATCGAATTCTCGGCTCCGTCCGAATACAACATCACTGAAAAGGAGGAGAGGTATCAAGACCTTAAGAGAGAGCTGCAACGACTGTACCGAAAGTATTCGGTGCGAGTGATTGTCCTTGTGATTGGTGCTGTCGGAGGTGCGAAACTATCACTGGTTCGTCACATTAAAGCCATACCTGCGTGCCAAAAATGTGCCAATGCACTAGCGAGATGGATGAGGAAAGCTGTCATCCTTGGGTCGCTTCGTGTCCTCAAGACACATGAGCGTTTCGCCGGCTTGTCGTTGTGATTTTGTCGTGCCCTGTGACCACCGATCTCACGGTTGTGAAACGTGGCCATAGGTGTGATTTACCGCGGTTCTACTGGGGGTTATTGACATTTTTTAGATGGCGGTTGCTCTTAGTGGAACCCTGCGATGGTTGTTTAACTATTTTTTTAAATTATATATATCATATATCATATATATATATTTTTTTTCATTTAGAATATTAGCTGAAAATCGACTTCTTAGGACCATAATTCTCAAACTTCGAAAGATAAAACATTCATATTCACATATAAGGAGCACCCGGAGGTCGTAGCCTTCCGGGAAAAAACTGACAACTTCCGTCGTATGGTGGTGGAAGTCGTCAGACATCTGAAAATGTTTGACGCAAACGGAGGTGGCCCGAACGACACCTTCTACGACCCAGCCGCAAAAAACTTAATTTCACCTACCCGGGCCACTTTGAAGGACGGACCGTCTAACGAGACCTGAAGGAGAAAAACTTCATCCTCCGGAAGTTCTTCCAGAGCCAGGGTTTATAAGTTTCCTCCATGGACAATGGAAGGAAGTAATCCCTGGAAATTATTCCTGCAGTCTGAGGGACGCAGGACTTACCTTCAACCACCCACTAGCCGAAATACCACTCCGTAGGGCATGAGAGATTTGGACGTATGGCTAAAGGCTAGACAAGGATACATACATGCAGAACTTCTCCAACTATCCAAAACATATATAGGAAGTGTCCGTGAAGCAGTCGACTTCTTCCGAAACATCCAACCGCCCTTCTAAGGGCCATCAGATCTTATACGAGGGAATAGTTCTCTGATATCTACCATAGGGAACGTATCAAAAGAGCAAAAAAAATGTTCTGGAAAACCACACCTGTTTAATTTATCCCATAACTTTTTACACTTTCTGCTTATACCAGAAACTGAATTAGAAATACCTCAATATGGTTAAAAGTTATAAAGGTTTGAAGAAAAATTTTGAAAGCTGATTAAAATCTTGGGAGATTTAGTATTTTTCGCAGTTTTCGTAATATTTTGGACGGTTGTGGATAAATTAAAAACGTTGGGCTTGAAATAAGCAAGGATTAACTGTTTGTAGAAATAAAAAAATATCTAGGATTAAAAAATTGACCTTAAATACACTGGAAATGTTGGTTTTTAAGGTTTTTAATTTTCAAGTAGAGTAAAATGGTAAAATATAAAGATTACGTCTTTAACGTTTAAAACAAGTAAACTAAATTTTCTAAAATGATAATATAAGAAATGCTTTCTCTATTATTAATGACTTGAATGACCCTAACGTATTATTACATCAAAATAAAAATATACAAGACATTATAAAAATCATAATTTTTAATATTCAATATTGATCATTCAACGGTCGAAAGGATTATCAGTATTAAAGCTATTAACTTGACTGTACATTTAGTCGTTAATTCTGTGACAGGGTAAAGTTGACTTACCTGTCACTTCAAAGTGATATCCGTATTAGATGTTTTTTTTTGAGATTTTGAATCCTTCGAGACCAAGAGCGGAAGTCACCTCGGCC